>MDUD01002456.1:79072-95212 GCA_002216565.1 Crithidia mellificae | reverse complement strand
AACGTGCTCTTTAAGCCGCGCTCAAGAAAAAAAAAAGGCCAGTCCTGCTTCATACACATGAAAACAAGGAGACTAAAAACCCAAAAGCTGAGGTGCCAAGAAGAGGAGACAAAAGAGAAAACAATGGATACTTTACCTTCGTCATCTGAGTCTCCCTTGCCCTCTCCACGCCCTCCGGGTTATACTTGGAAACCCAGAAAAAGACGCCTTTGAGTTGGCCCTCGCGATTAGAGAAGAAAAGGGAAAAAAAAAACAATTTAAGCTTATACAAGAAAAGACACTTGTTTGTGTGTTTTCTTTTTGAGGTCACTGGGTGAATGCGCTGCTGTCGTGCAAAATGCATCGCAGAGTGCAATCACGAAGAACAAAAGAGAGGGAAAGAAAGGTGAAAAAAAAAAAGAAGGTGTGTGTTATACTCTTCTAGAGTGTTTGTTTGCTCTGTCAGTAATGAATGATAAATCCATGCAAAGAGCTATTTTTTAAAAACTTTTTTTTTGGTTGTTATAGGTGGTCCAGCTTACCGTTCTCGTCTAACGTGCATACAGTCTTCCAGCGACGCTACTGTCTGTTCATGTGTGCTTGATTATCCACCTCCGTTGTCACTGCCGACGCCAAGAACCTTTTGCGCTTGTACCTCTTCTGTTAAGTCAGCTTTCCCGAAGATTACCTTTGGGAGAGTTTTGAAAAGAAGCATCTTCGCACTATTGAATCTCAAAAATCAGCACTTTTTAAAGGTGAACAAACACACCACAGGACTGACAGCAACAAAACAAAAAAAAAAGCGAGGCCAAAAAATGCATGTTACGAAAAGAGGAGGCTTGACGAGTTATCGTACTTCAGGTCGTCTCAGCAAGAGAAAAAAAAAGGGTGACATAAAGCAAAGTGTGTCCAGTAGAAAACGATCCTTATTCTTTTGTTCAACATAACAGGAATAACTGAAAAGGGATCAAAAAGAAGAAGAAGTGATCCCATCCCCAGTTGCCATCGGCGAAGGACAAAGGCAAGGATTCTACTGGACTTTTTTTGGCAACGTCTTTTCTTCTTCTCCGCCAATCAAGACGAACATGAGAAAAGGGTGTCAGGATGCAAATATGAAGAAAGAATAAAAGAAACAACATCAATAAGAGCTACATGAAGAGAGGCACTTTGAAAAGGTAGAACAATGCAGAAAAAAATGCCGCTAAAGATGCTTTGCGAAGACGCCACTCGGAGCACACAAACGACTTCGCAACAGCAGTTTTCGTCTCCTTCTTTTTAAAGATGACGTTGACTTCTGCGGCGTAGCCATCCTCGCCAGCTTGCGTGTCTTCTTCTTTGGTAGGTCTACTCAGCAAGTAAATGCGCGTTTTGGTTCGGCATGTCCCCTGTTCCGTCTCTCTCTTCTGCTAGTCTTAAAAAGTCGCACTCTTTCTTTTTGTTTTTCTTTCCCCACCTATTCGCATCGGGACAAGTCCTTAAACCAAGCAAGGTAAAAGTGAAAAAAGAAACAAAGAAGAAAACCAAGTTTAGGAACATAAAAAAAGGAATGAAGCAATTGTAGAAAAAAAAGCAAATTAATTGAATTTTAAGATCATACAGGATTGGAGAAAAAGAGGGAAAGAACAGCGGTGAATCTAAATATTTGGTTTCTTAAAATGGTTTACTTTTGACAGCCCGTTCTCACACCTTTGGCTCGATTATGTTAAGAAAACGTTCTCGTCTCAAAAGGGTTGGAAAAGAAAAAAACACACGGTGCTCTTTTCTGCTGTTTTTTCCTCTTTTTGCGACTTCTCGCTTTCGTTACGGAAAGCATTTAGGTAAGAGAAGCCGCCCGATTGCATGCAGAAGCACCGGTGTCAATAAAACAAGACTTTGTGTGAACCCAAAAGAAAGAACAAGAAACGTCAAGAAAAGAAAAAAAAAAGCTGCAGGTAACGTAAGAAACGGAAAACACTGCCGTTGACACACAATTTAAACCAAACGTATTGAATGACCACATGTTTTTTATTACCTCTCTTTCTAAAAGGGAGAAATTAATGAGAAAGAGAGAACAGAGCAAAAAATGAAAACGGGAAACTAGAAAGAGTAGTAGGAGAATTGTGTGTGTGTAATTCTGACATTTATGTTTTTCATTTGATAAATGCAGATGTTTAACGGTGGTCGAAAACAACAAAGAAGGTAGTTGTCCCTTTTGAGAGATGAAATCACGCATTCTCGGGACACGACGTACTTTTCCAAACAAGTGAAAAAAAAACTGGAGGGTTACACAACCGCTCGCTATTTATCTTCGAGAAAGAAAACGCAAAAAAAAAAAGATGAGGAAAAGAATCAACAAAGTAGAGAAAAATAAAGGAAGACATACAATTTAGGAAAACGAAACCGCTGGCTGTAAAAAGTCGAAAGAGAAGATATACATATAACGGCGATGGAAAAAAAAAGAGACAAAGAAAGGAGCCAAAAAAAAGCGACCTGTGCTTAAACAAAGAAAAAGTGAGCGGATGCTGAAAAATGAACAAAACTGAACTGAGCAAAAGCACAAGCTTAGTTCAGACGCTGAGAAGAAGAAAGGACCAAACAGAAAAGGGGAAAAGTCGCTTTGGCTCCTGAAGATAGCTCTTCTGAAAATTGAGCTTCGAACGTTCGTAAATATATATATACAAGAATCTTGGGATTTCGTTTTCCGTAAATCATATATACCTAAAAAGAGAACAAAAAAGGAACGTCTGTGTTGTGGCTCTTCGAATTGTCTAAAAGAAAGTTTACCATATGAAAAAAAAAGGAAACTCCTTTCATATCACTTGAGCCGACCAGGTGTCACACATCAGCAACAAGAGAAAAAGACACTTCGCAGTAAAAGCGAGTACGTGTCTCTGTAGCATTTGTGCGCACGGCGACTCCTGGAGAAAATTTTTTAAAAACAATAAACAATGATGAAAACATAGAATGAGGTAGGAAAAGCACGTTCTCGATTCTTGAAACAAGCTGGAAAACAAGAAAAAAGGAACAATCAAAAGAACTCAAAAGAACGTGCGATTCGTACGACAATGATGAGGGTAAGAAAATTACAAGTTAAAGGAAGAGCGCAAAAGCATTAAAATCTATCGTTTTCAAAAATTTACTGCCCAGACACAAGGTTCTGGTTATATATGATGCTGTTAGGTACGACTTTGACACCTTGTAAGTGAAAGAGCCCACCTCACCGAGCACAATGGAAGAAGCCAAACAGCACAGACAAAAAGGAAACAAAAAAAAAAGGGGGAAAAAAGAATTTAGGAGGGAACGGTGCACATGTACACGCTTGGCGTACTTGCACGTGCAGTCTAGACCGTCGCTGTGAACTCCTCACTTTACGCGATGGAGACCACACGCTTGGCGCCGGAGAGGTACTCCTGCTCGTGGCCGCGCAGCAAGCGCTTCGCCGTCGCATCGAGCTCGTACACGTGCGGGTCCACGGCACCGATCGCGCGCAGGCAGTCGGCCAGGAAGAAGAGGTATTCGCGGTTCGGCCCGCTGATGCCCGTGCGGCTCAGGATCTCCTTCGCCATCACCTCCATCGGAGCATCACCCATGTAATCGTCGTTCTGCTCCGTCGCAATGTAGACGAGGTACATGACCTTCTTGTGCGGCTGCACCGCCGGCGCGTTCGGGTGCGTGAAGATGTCCAGCTCCTCCTCCGCCTCACCGGCCTCGAAGTCGGTCGAGTTGGCGCGCGCGTACACATCGGCGGCCGACTCGGTCTTGAAGGCTTTCGCGGACGGCGCGGAGGTGGTCGGCGTGGTGAGGTTGCCGGTGGTGGGGTGGGCGTTGTAGAGGGTGAGCTGCACGCGGTCGTAGCCGCCCTCGCGGACGTCCAGGGCGGTAAAGATCTTGTTCAGTTTCTCCGGGTCCGATGGCAGCTGGTAGGCCTTGCCGTACACGCGGGCTTCCTTGTCCTCCTCGGGCAGCAGCGTCACGACGCGGCCCGGGGCGCCGGGCTGGCCGCGGTGCACCTGCGTGCCCTGGTAGAAGACGCGCTTGTAGCCCTTGATGTAGGACTCGTACTCCGCCTCGTAGTCGAACTCCTGCTTCCACAGGATGGAGCCGTAGCCGAAGACGACGAAGGTCGTGTCCTCAAAGGACGGGAGGCCAAAGCGCTCGTGGTAGTGCGCCGCAGCGGTGTTGCTGATCTTTTTTGTGGCAGTTGTCGTCGTCGTCGTCGTGGCGGCGGTCGGCAGGGTGAGGTTGGCGGCCGTCGTGCGCACGTCGTACGCCGTCGTGTTGTAGTGATCGCCGGTCATGATGGAAACGGTGTTAAAGCGGGGGTGGTAGAGTCGGCGGAGAGCGCGACGCGGGACAAAGCGTAGGGGTAACGAGGACGTGGTAGGCAGACGAGAGAAGCCAACTGACTGATAAAGTCAACGAAGGAGTTGAAAAACGAAGGAAAGAAGAAACAAAAACACGGAAGGGTGTAAAGAAAGAGAAAAAGAAAAAGAAAAGAGCGAAGATAAAAAGAGAGATTGTGTGATTTCGGTTTTTTTTTGTTGTTTGTTTGTTGAGAACGAGTTTAAATCTTTACAAACGGGGTGGATGGCACGTGAAAAAAAGACAGGAGAACAAGACACACAACAAGAGAAAAGAAAAAGAAAAAAAAATTGCAGATAATGAAAAGAGAATGCAGTGGCATGTGAGACTTGAGATCCTTTTTTTTTTACATACGTATTATATCATTTTATCCGAGGTACTTTATATTACGCAGCACAAATGCCTACTAGAGTAAAGGATCAAGCAGGAGAGCCGGGAACAGAAATTTTTTTCTTATTTATTAGTGCTGGAGTTCCTCCAAGCGGTGCGAGGACTTACAGTTTGCTAATTTACAGTCAGTCTATAAAAGCAAATGAGTTAAACGTTTTCCGTTTTGTGCTTTCTGTTAATCTTTTTATCTCTTTTTGGACAACTAGCCGTGTGCACAGCACCAGAAGTCGCTTGAATAATGCAGGCAGATAGGAACCAAGTGCTAAGACGTGCAGAACAAGTCAGAATAAAGACACGTACAGAAATGCACTTCTTGTCGAATGCACAAGAGGGACGATTAAAAGAGAGGTGAAACTCATCGTGTGAACAAAGTCTTTTTGTTTCTGTTATCTGGCAGCTTAGAAGACTGTCAAACTAAAACAGAAAGGATAGAATAATATCGAAAATAAAAAACAACAATAGTAATAATATTGAGCCAGCTGGCCCGGAAAAAATGGATTGAGGAATAAAAGGCCCAAAACTTTCTGGGTACGCAGAGCCGTCGATTCTGCTTACGCAGAAAGACATTTAGCTTTCTAGCCAGACAAACACCAATTTGCACCACAGTAATTCGATCCTGCCTTCTATTTTTTGCCAAGTGGCACATGAACACATAACAAAGCGAGAAAATAAAAAAGAAGCAATGTTTGCGCAGTAACGAAGCTTTTTAGTAAATTAAATATATATATATATATATATATTTCTGGAAAGTCGTAAAGCGACACACGGCAACGGCAACAAGTGGAGTTGAAGAGAGAAAATTCGAAGAGCAGCGTCTGGTACCTCGACCGTAAACTTAGGCGTTGTTCTTCTTCTCATCTTCGGCAAGAAGGCGCTTGGCAGTGGCTTCCAGCTCAAACACGTGTGAGTCGTTCACATCCATCTCACGCAAGTTATCCGCGAGGTTGAAGAGGTACTCGCGATTAGTCCCACTCGGACCGGTGCAGTCCAGAATTTGCCGCGCCATCGCCTCCATTGTGTCCTCGCCGAGGTAGTCCTTGTTCTCTGTCGTCCCGTTGTAGCACAGGCACACGACCTTACGCCCCTGCGTGTCCACGCCGCGCTCCTGCAGGTTCAACTCGTGCTCCGTTCCATCGCCTTTTGGGTGAGAGTCGTAGAGGGTCACGAAGAGGCGCTCGTAGCCACCCTGCTCGCGTGTGTCGAGTGCGTCGAAGATGTCACGCAGCTTCTCCGGGTTCGTGGGCAGCTGGTAGGCCTTGCCGTACACGCGGGCCTCCTTGTCCTCCTCGGGCAGCAGCGTCACGACGCGACCTGGTTTCTCTGGGACACCGCGGTGGTCCTTCGAGCCTTGGTAGAAGACGCGCTTGTAGCCCTTGATGTAGGTGTCGTACTCGGCGTCAAAGTCAAAGTTCTGCTTCCACAGGATGGAGCCGTAGCCCCAGACGAGAAACAGGTGGTCGTCAAAGGACGGGAGATCGAACTTCTCGTGGTAGTTGGTGCGCTCAGCCGAAGCGGGCATCGTGCTTTGGGTAAATTGAGGGATGAAGTGTAGTAGAATAGGACTCAAAATTCAAGGCTTCTTTCTGATGAGCTGGAAGGGATGCTTTACAGCACACACAGAGAAAAATAATGTATAAACTGACAAGTTGAAATGTCAGTGATCAGCGAAGTTGTTCCGATGGAAGACAAAAAGGATGTGGTATTAATACGAGGAATGAACAATTGCTTACCTTGAACTGATAGTATGTATAAAAATCAGCGATGAGAGGCTCTGCAGTTGTCGAAGAAAGGGGTAATCTGTTTTAAAAAAATGAAGGGGCTTGCACGATCCGCAAAACACACAAAAAAACGGTTTTTAACGGAAGATTGAAGTAGGAGTCAAAGCAGAGGAATAGGGTGATCATCTAATATGCTCACTTTCTTTTTTTTTTCTTTGAGGCACGTATGTCGGAAAGCTTCAACTCTTACAATGTGAAATAGTGAATTATATTCTATAACGCGTTAAATGTGTGTTAGACTGCCTGGCGACACACAGCTTCGTAAACTGCTGGTGAACATAAATTTCGCCAAGTGATTTGAGTTTAAAAAAAGAAAAAAAATTGTCGCATTGAAATACATTTATAAGTCTTGCAGATAAAAAAGGTTGAAAAACCCTTTTTTTTTACGATAAAAAGGAGCAATACTTCTTATGGTAATATAAATTCAGTCATTGCGATCACCGGCCGACATTGCCACCACGTTGCCTGTCTTCTGATCAATGCGAAAGCTAGGCCGTGGCCGTGGCGGCAGAGACGGAGTGGAGCGGCTATCGCGAGTGTCGCCGCTCCCACTGCCGCTGCCGCTCAACGCAAACCGCACAAAAGAAGTCGAAGTTTTGCGCTGCGCCGACAGCGGCGGTGGTGCCTGCGTATCAGAGGATGCACGCCTCGAAGCCGACAGGAGCCCGGGAAAAGACGAAGAGGATTGCTGCTGCTGCTGCTGCTGCGGACTGGATTTTCCGCTGTCCTCCATCGTTGCGGAAGCGGAAGTGTGGTGTGCGTGGCCGCTGCCCTTGAAGCCACTCCACGCTGACAGCATTCGACGGAAAGAGGAGCGACCACCGCTTGCGGACCGCGCCGCCTCCGCGTCAAAGCCATTCCGGAGTGTCGGCTCGCTCGCAACGCGACGGATGGCGGGCTTGACACTGTTTTTCACGTCCTTGTTGTCAACATTGTGGCTCCTCGACCCCTCTCCAGCCGTCCCACTACTTTCCCGATTTAACGGACTGCCCGTCGTGCTCGGAGACGCGGGATGTGGTGAGATGGTGTCGGCCAGCTCGTCGCGTGGGGACGCTGCGGATTCCTCAGAGTGCACCCCGTGTTCGCGTTCGGCCACCGCGTGCATTGTCGTAGGCGGTGCGCCGTGCTGCTTCGCGCTGGCCGCCCTCGGTGGTCGCGCTGCGTCTCCGGCGCTCTTGCTGCGCGTGGGTGGCTGCGTGGTGAAGCCGTGCTCCACCAGCGCCGCCGCAAACTGATTCATCTGCCGCTCCTCCCCTTCCGTGTTGAGGGTAAAACGCCGAGACAGGCGGAGGGGCGGTAAATCGGCGAGCAGGGCTGTTGGACGCTTTGTGCGAGGCGGCGGCATCAGTGCCGGATCACTCACCGCCCGGCGCTGCGCTGCTGTGGAGGTCGACCCCGCCGTGGGTGGGTGATGGGCGGCGTTGCGCTGCGTCCTCACCTGCCCCGATGCATCGTGAAACACGTTTCTGCCAGCCGCGCCGGCAGCCGTGGTGGTTGCGGCGGGTGCGAAGGCGAGGAGCTTCGCAGCATTTTCGCCACCGCTGGCTGCTCGTGCAGTGGCGGCCCGGCCGGATGCAGGGCGGGCGAAGACGGCAGTGCTGTCATCACCTGCAGCATCGTCTTCTGCGTGCAGGTCCGAGGTGGAGGACACGGCGGGGAAGGAGGGCAACCCACTTACCCGCTGCCGACTCCCACGGGCCCGACCACGCTCACCGTTGCTGTTCTCATCACCTTCCGCAGAGATTGTGTTGCTGCCACGAGGCGGAGAGGCGTCTGTTGTGCCGGTTGGCGTCGTCGATGCCGCCGCTTCTTGCGAGGCGCGGTGCTGCCATTGCGCAAAAGACGGTGTGCGGGCCAGCGAAGTAAGAGGGAACACGTTGCCGCAGCTATTCCCCGCGTGACTCGGCCCTTCGGCGTGACTTCCACGGCTGCGTTTCCGCTTCTCTCCAGGCCCGGCCGCGGCTTCTTCTCGTTCCGCTTCCTCGTCGCTAGGTGCGCTGCGTTTAAATATCGACTTGGTGTGCGTTTTACGGCGCCTGTGTGACGCCGTAGTTGAGCTTGTCTCTTCACTGCTGGCGACCGCTGCTGCCGTTTTCGCCGCCGCCGCTGCATCGGCGAGGGCGGCGGCGGCCAGTGTGGCGCGCTCCAGCTGCTCGTGCCGCCAGCGGCGACGGTGATACGGCACGTACAACGTCTTGTCCGATAAGTACCCAAACACGTAGACGGCGGCGAGGTAGTAGACGCTGCAGCACAGCACGTCGAGCACCGTCACTGCCCCGCAGCCGCCCACGTGCCACGCGCGCACCGAGGCGCGAAAGTCACCGGCGTCCACCGCACGCCGCGCCGCTGCCGTCCAGCGCGGGATGAGAATGTTCTTGTACACCATCGTGAAGGCGGTGAAGAAGCAGCGGAGCAGCCACAGAGGGAAGAAGACGGCGTAGAGAGAGGCGATGTGTGTCCACATGCCTGCCGTGACAAGGTAGGTGGAGAGGAGGGGTCCGAAGGTGGCGAAGAGCTCGAAGACAATCATTGCCTCCTGCACACCCATAAGTGCGTAGAGCGTCGTCAGGTTTTGGCGCTGGTGAGAGAGGAGAGTACGCACGCTGAGCAGCCCGATATCAACGAGGGCCAAGACGAGAAATAGCGGCACCACAACGTGAAAGGAGATGGCCATGACTGCGAAGGAAAAAAAAGGAAAGAAACGAAAGAGATCTATTCTGTGACCTTTGCTGTTGCGCACAGGGATGACGTCTAAAGCGGTCAGGCTATCTAGGGTTAATGTATTGTATCCTTTTTTTAAAAGGAGCATTCATTCTAAACAAAAGAAAAACAATAGATATTTTTTTCTATACCTGTTGGATTTTTTTCGAGATAAAATTTAATCAAGGAGATCGTTGAGTCCTGTGCGTCTATGAGAGTGGCGAAATTTTTTTCCAACAGCGACGTTCTTGTGCCGATTTGTAACGTCAACACCTGGATCACGTTTAGCTGCTTGCTTTCGTGTTGCTGCACCCCAAAAAGAAAACAATCAATTAGGATTAACTAACACAAGCAGCTTCGGGGTGGCGCAAAACGGAGGAGTCAAAGAGCAAAAGTATAAGAGAGGAAAAAGCGAAGAGATGCTTAGCAACACAACTCAACAGCCGACACAAACTTTGCGCTCCTTGTCAATGGTCAAATATTATTTGCGCAATCTGTTCATTGAATAAATTTTAGCGGAAGGAAAAGAACCGGCTTACTCGACATCAGTACATATCTTGTCGCTTTCCATTAAATTGTTTTTGCTTCTTTTCGGGAAGCTAGCTCTTTTTTACAAAACTGTGTTGAGTGCAACATGTGCTCTGTTCATCTGTCGTATTAGTTTTCGTTTTCAAATTTCAGAGTCCAGCTATGGGTGCAATGAAAATGACCAGATGCGCTGAATGCTGCAATTAAGGGGATATATATTTAACTAAAAGAGTTCCACAGGGAAAGAAAAAAGAAGAGAGGCAAAGAGAAAAAGCAGAATATCAAATAAGTTGGTCAGTGATTATACATGGTCTAGAACAACAATAGTGGAAGAAATATACAGAACAATGATGAAAGGAGAAAAAAAAGGTTTCATAATACATAAGGCAGGTACAAACTCCAAAAAGAGAGAATTAGCCAGACAGAGTAAACGCTTGTATACACGCGACTCCGCATTAGCAGAGCGACTTCTCGCAGCTCTTCTCAAAAACTCGCAGAGAGCGCTCCTTTACTCGAGCAGCTTTGTGAACTCTCCACCGGTAAATTGGTACGGAGTGGCCGCGTAAGGGCGGATCGCGATGGAGCGGATGGCGTACGGTTCGCGGTGGCACAGCGGACAGACCTCTCCATCCATCACAGCACTGCCGTTGCTGCGCTGACGCTCGAAAGAGGCACGGGTCGGTCCGACATTCGAGAGGACCGCGGACATGGTCGAGCGACGGCGCCCTTGCTGCGACAGCAGCGAAGCGTTGCCCAATGCACCGCTCGGCATGCGACCTCCGCTACCGCCACCACTGGGGCTGCCGTAGCCGCTTTGAAGGTTCTGTAGGCGAAGCTGCTGTTGCTGCTGCGGCGAGTGGTGTGGTGTCGGCGCGCCATTTGACCAGTCCAAACCACACGCCGTCGCTGCCAGCGAGGGCAGCGTCAATGAACCTCCACGCGCCGCGTGTCTGGCTTGGCGTCCACCAGGTCCATCACGCGCCCCCTCGCTCGCACCTTCGCCGCCCACATTGTCGTCGTCCTCCCCTTCAATCGAAAGGCGGTGAGCCGCACTGCTGCTGTACTGTGCGCCGCCGTTGCCTCGCGTGTCGATCGTCACGCTACTCGAGTTGAAGCGATTTCGGGCAGGATTTGGAAGAGAGCCGTTGCCGGCGCTTCCGCTTCCGTTAAAGTTTACCGATGCAGGCCAGCGCGCATTCGCTGACGCCCCTGCTTGTGTGCCTGCTGCTGCTGCGGTGTGGTTGTAGCTCCCCGCACCGGGGAAAGTGCTGCTGTGGCTCTGCATCAACGACGACTTCCGCCGCCACGCCGCCGGCGATGTACTCACCGGGGACGTGCTCGTGTTGCTGGCCGGTGTGCGTGAGGTGGACACCCGACGGTGGAAAGGGTGCGTGGACGACTTGGACGGCGTCCCCGCCGGGGTGTCCGCAACATACGGCGCAGGAACGGAGAGGGAGGAGGCGCGGCGGCTCTGCAGCAAGGAGCGGCGACGTTCCGTCGACGACCCAGCCGCCACGCCATCGCGGCTGCTGTTGCTCGCGCTGAGGTACATGCTCTGACCTCGCTTGAGCAGCGCGCGCGTCTCGGCCTTGTAGCGGCGGCGGTACAGCACACTTCGAAAGTGGTGCTGAATGACCCGGGCCGCGAGATCCTCGAGGGCGTCCATAGACGGGGCCAACTCGGGTCGCCAGAGAGGCCGCGGCGCATCGTGCAGCCTCTGCTGCTGTCGTTGCTGCTGTACTTGCATCAAGGCGCGTCCGCTGTCGACAAAGGAGGATTGTCGTTGTGGAATAAACGTGTCACCCTCGTCTAGCGTGTTGTGCGCGGTGTGGCCGCCGGTGTAGTTAGAGCCACTTCCCGAGGGAGCCGTGGTGCCGTCGAGTGCGTCAAAAGTTGCGCTCAACGCCGCCCCTAGCACCACGCTGCTGCTCTCGCTGTTGGCGGAGAAGATGGTGGCACGTGGCTGCTGGTGCGGCGTGCTCCACGACTCAGCGAGCGCCTCGGCATCACTCACGTTGCGGTTGTTGCTATCGCTGTTGCCGCTGGCGGCTCCACGGCCCCATCGACGTGTCGCACCGGAGCCGCTGCCGCCGCCACCACCACCACCGCCGCGCGCAGTGGCGTTGTTGTTGGTGTTACTGCTACTGTTCACGCTGCTGTTGTTGCTCGCGCGTGGGTTAAACGAGGTGAATTTGTGAACGTTGCCACTACTGCTAGAGTACATATTATTATGATCATTGTTGTTTCTGTTGTTGTTTCGGTCACTCAACTGCTGAAATGAAGTGGAGGACGGGTTGCCGGTGTAGAGGCTGCGGCGGCTGTTGCGCGCTGCCTCCGCGGCAGCCACGGCGGCATCGGTCATCATCTCCTCCTCCGCCGTGGGTAAAACGGCGGTGAAGAACGGGTGAGCCAGGACGGCGTCCACCGGTAGCCGATCCTCCGGTTTGGGCTGCATCATGCGCGAAAGAAGGTCCAACGCCACAGGCGGCAAGCCGGGACGCGAGGGGCGGGTGTGGCCGTGCAGGATGTGCCGTAGCGTGTTGGCGCCGTCGTGCGGGTAGCGGCCGCGGTTCAGCATGAAGTACAGCACGACGCCCAGAGCCCAGGCGTCCGTCTTGAAAGGGTCGTAGGCTTCCCCGCGGAGGACTTCCGGGGCAACGGTGTGCATGGTGCCGCGCAGCTCGTGCAGACGCTCCCCCGGGGCACAGAAACACGCGCTGACCATGTTGCCAATCCGCAGCAGACCCTCTGGACTGACGAGGAGGTGGTCGGGTGCGATGCCGGTGTGCGCGATGCCGTTCTGGTGGAGAAATGCGACGCCCTTCACCACCTGCTCGAAGAGAACGCGGATAAGCGCGAGCGGGATGAAATTTGGGATGGGGCCCTCGAGAGCGTAAATGGCGGCTGCCGTGGCGACAGAGGCGGAGCCCAGCGCGTCCGGGAAAATGGACGCGCTGCCTCGCTTTTCCTCTCCAGTCCCACTGGGTGAAGTGGGCTGAGCACGGGAAACGTGTTCGCGCTCTGTCGTCGACGAATCCAACACCGCACTGCCACCAGCACTACCACCGCCATTCCCGCCGTTGCCACTGTTTGATTGACCATCACGGAGCTGCCGAAACGAGGTGCGCTCGAACATGGTGATAGACGTGAAGCTGGTGTTGTTGTGGTTGTTGTTGCTATTTGTCTGTCCGCCGTCGCGCTTTCCGGTGTCTGTGACGTGAGGTGCAGTTGGGTCGTCGGAGTTGGAAGTACCGTTTGCATGGTGCGCTTCCCGGGCGGCCGCCGAGGCGCGAATGGAGGCCCGCGAAAGAATGTGCAGGCGGTGCAGCAGCTCCGCCTGCGCCGCCTCATCAGTGAACAGCTTCGTCAGGTTCATCGAGGGAAAAAGGTGCATGAGGATGTACACGGACGTGTTCGACTCGAAGCACTCCACCATCTCCAAAATGTGCTTGTTGCGCGGTAGCTTGCGTAGGACGTGAATAGACTCGGCCACGCGGTCCCACATCCACTGCGCCTCCGCCAGCACGTGCTTGTCGTAGATGCGCACCACGTACGGCACGCCGGTGGTGACGTGGGTGCACAGGCGAGTGCGGCAGTCAAAGTCACCCGTGGCGAGGACGCGGCCAAGCTCGTAGTTACCGATGATCTGCCGATGCGCGCCGGGGCCAGTGCTGTTGTAGTTCGTGTTGCTATTTGTCGTCACCGCACTGACACTGGTGCGGGTGCTGTGTGGGTTGTGAGAATCATTGCTGTTGTTGTTACTAGCGTTCCCGTTGTTGTTGCCGATGGGCAGCGGCGTGCTGTTGTCGTCGCGCTGGTTGCCTGCTGCAGGGACGGGGAGTTGATTTTGAGAGGTGGAAGGAAGCGCATTCATGCGCGATCGCCAGCGTTGCTGTTGTTGCTGCTGCATCATCTTTTGAGAGTGATCTGATAAGCTGCAATTAAGCTTGCCGTCAGCGCGTTTGGTGGCAAAGGGTCAGGGTTAAAAAATGCAAAAAGAGAGGATTAAAGACAAAAAAAAGTTGAGAAGTTTCATTTATTCCAATAAAGTGCATTTTAAAGCTACAATACTCAACTAAAAGCTTGTGAAACGGATATATTAAATCGATACTCCCTCCATACAGGCATACAAGGCTCACGCTGACAACAATTGAACATTAACGCTTGATAGAATTAAATTGCAATTTTCTGTGGTTTCACAATTTTCTAGCCCGACGCCTGCCACTACTTCAAATTAGTTTGTTGGGGTTTAGTTATAAGCCTGTAAGAAGATGTGATACTACAATATAGAATTAAAAAAAAACCAGTAAGCTGGGAACATTTGGGATAAACCCAAAACTTCCAACTTCTCAAAAATTAAACCGAACCACAAAGACAGGTATCTCTCATCCGCCAGTCACCACCGGCATTAATCTTCATTTAATTAGATACAGCAACAAACATCAGCAGTGAAGAACAGAAACAATAGAAGACAGTGCGGCACAATGCAAGCGGGTAGGGAATCCAAGTATCTCTCTTTCCCCCTTTCGCTATCAACGGGGAACCTCGTCGCCGGACAGCTCACTGTACGTCTTGCGTCGAATGTCATCGCGGAAGCCGTTGTAGCGATTCATTGCCTTCTTCTGCACACGCTCCGTCAGCGAGCGGTCGCCGTAGGTGGTCGCGCTGTTTGGCTCGTTCTCATCCTCCACCTCCCCCTCCATCTGGTAGATAAGCGTCTTGTCCACCGAGTCGACCAGCCACGTCGCCACCGGATCGCCGACGGGCGAGCAGCCAAAGTAGCGTTCAAAGAGAGAGCCAAACTCGCACTCCACGACCCGGCCCACGTTCGGCAGGGACGGGCTACTCCAGAGCGTCTGCCGGTACACCGACCCGCCGAGGCCGAGCATGTTCACCTCGCGGGACAGCGCCAGACGGTGCAGCGCGCTTTCGTTGTCCAGGAAACCGTCCACAACCCGCGAGGACGCATCGAAGAGGGTCTTGCCCGTGTCTTCGAGCTTTAGCTTAAAGCCGAGACCGGGGATGTCGACCTGATACGGCGAGGTGTAACGCTGCGCCGCGGCGTCGAACGTGAGCGGCTGCTGCGCGGAGGCACCCTTGCCTGCGCCGCCGTCACCGCCGGAGATGATGACTGGATTCTTGTAGTCCAAGTTGATGGAGAAGATGCGCTGGGGCAGCCGGCCCCAGCAGAGGCTGCTGCAGATGCTTCCAGCCAGCCAACTCGTGCGCTGCCAGTGAATGCGGTCCATCACCATAACCCGCATCGACAGCGTCGGGTGCGGCGCCGGGTCCACCAATCGCTCCAGCCACGACTGCTTCGCGGGGATGTTCTTGCCGACGATCATCGTCACCAGCCCCAACGGCACCACCGTCTCACCCGCCTCGTTGAGGTAGTTGTTCAGCTGATTCCCACCGGTGGAGGGGGACGGGGACGGGGACACAGGTGTGGCCGCCGCAGCAGCCGCAGCAGCAGCGCTGTTGCCACCAGCGAGGTCCGCCCCTTCCGCGGGATCGGCTGATCCGCTGGGCCGTGGAGCCGTCATGCGCAAGAAGCCTGGTACGATGGATGGCCCGCGTCGCCCCGCCGCCGCCTTCACGACGTCCTCGGTCGGCGTGAGGGGCTTCGCGGTGGGCGGGGCAACGCCCTTCGGCAGCACCATCTCGCCAAACTGCTCCGCCTCGTACCGCTTGTGCAGGGTGTACTGAAGGTTGTGCAGCGGCACGTACCAGGTCACCATCGCCGCGTCCACGGTGCGAATGGACGTGGTGACCTGATCCGCGTCGGTGGGCTGCATGACGAGGTAGTTAAGTGGGTCACGGATGCGGCGGGTGCAGCGCACCACCGACTTGACAGCAGTGGATGACATGGTGTTGTGCGACGCAGAAAGAAAAAAAAAAGCTTAACTTCAAAAACCTGTTGCGAAAAAGGAGAGGAAAAAAAAAAGTTTGAGGAATGTGGTGGCCGCGCGACGCAAGATCACGTGTACTTTTCAAAGGTGAACTAAAACAATAAAGGTACTAAATGTAAACTGCTGAGGTGGCGATTGAAGGGGAAAGGAAAGAGAAAGAGAATGATCGCAAGACTGAACGATGGGGGAAGGAGTGGCATCTGTCTCATACAAACCATTTATCGATCCTTTGTACTTATAATTAAAGGATATAGGAAGCACAACCTAATTGTTGTCCTTTTTTTTTCTTTACACACGCCACTGCTTGCTGACCCGGTCGCGTTAAAAACAGAGATGGTATTGTAAAAAGTATAACAAGCGCAATAAAAGACTCGAAAAGACTCGGCGACAACCTTCCGACAATTTAGATTACGGCAAACTTTTACCTCTCTTGAGAAGGTCTTTTTTTTTCACTAATTGTTTTCAGGCATATTTTTGAAAGCATTCGATCGAAATATATATGAGAAGATTTTAGA
>MDUD01002456.1:0-79044 GCA_002216565.1 Crithidia mellificae | reverse complement strand
AAGAGATGTTAAAAACCAGATAGGTTTATTTTTAAAAATGGTCAAATCAAATAAAATGACTGTAAACTCGACGAAGTAAAAGTAACAAGAAACCAGAAAAAAAGAGGAGGTACAAAAAATATCCTTCGATGATAGAGGTCTGAAGAAAAAAAAAGAAAACAGAAAAAAAAGTACAAAAAATATTGGAAAAGTAGTCAAAACAGAAAAAATTAGTTTGAAGGGCGCATGCGGACTGGGGGACGACGTGGCTTTAAGGCGTACCGGCTCGCCGCCTGTTCCGTCTCAAATTCTGAAGCACCAGCTGGAGTAGACGCTGATGTGACGGCGGCAGCCGTGACCACCAGAGGTGCTAAACGACGACTCGGTAGCGAGAGTAGCGGCGCAGCAACTGGTGCGTCGCTCACCCACGATGCTTTTGGCGTTAACACCAAACGTGCCCTCTCACCCAGCCCCACGTGCTCCGTCCCGCCACCACGGCGGTCGCTCTTCACCGCCTCGCTCCTCTCGCTCTGATTCGTGGTGTCCGCCGGCGCTGCAGCGATTGGAGCTGAATCAGCGTTGTCGTCGCGTTGAGTGCGGTGCACTGTCTCTCGCATTCGGCGAGGCACGTCAGCTTCCCCGGTGGCCCCTCCAAGGACGTGAAAGCGCAGCGGAGATGGCGAATCGTCAAGCCCGTTGAGCTGCTCTGCCTCCTGCACATTGAGTGGTGAGAGCACACTCGCCATCGGCCGAAGAATGGTGAGGCGACGGGCCCCTTTGAAGGTCTTGGTACGAGGGAGCACCAGTGACGATGCGGCGTCGCTTGCCACGGTGTGCGCAGAGGAGAGTGACGGGGTACGGAGACGCGTGGAGGAGCTCTTCTCGCTGACGCTGCGGTGTCCAGGAGACCCTTCGTGTGCACCTGCTGCCACCACTGCACCCTCCGCAACGGCCGCAGCGGTGAGGACGTTGGTGTGAGGAGGCACAGCCGGCGATGGCGTTGTGCGACGCTTGTGGTTGGCGCGTTTTCCCTCCTCGCCGCCGCCGCCGCTGCTGCTCGGTCGGTCACCTTTGCGAAGGCTGGTGCTGCGGTTGCTGCTGCCGCTGCTGCTGCGTCGCGTGAGCGACGGCGAGGCAGGGCCGAGGAAGCACGTCTGCTCAAACCGCTCTTGCTCAAACGTTCCGTCCACCCGCTGCTCGGCAAGTGAAGAAGAAGAGGCCTGAAAAGAATTAGCCTTGGTGGGGTGGGAGGGGGAAGGGGAGAGGAGGTGTGCGGTGCGCGAGCGACGCACCGACAAGGGACTTGCGTGGAGGCCATCACTCGTGCCCTGTGTGCTGCCTTTCCCCTCCGCCGCGACACTGCGGACGCTGCTCGCACGTCTCTCAGCCTTGTGCCCCGTAACCGGAGTCGTCGCCTTCGCATTGGTGCTCTCTGTGATGGTGGCTGTCGTGGAGGCCGCGGAGCGACACCGCTCGAGTGCTTGTCCATCCTGTGTCTGCGGCAGCCCGACAAGCGCACCCATGTGCCGCGGCATCCACACACGCCCGTCCGCAGCCCGCACACTCTGGCGCGTGGAGAGGTGTGCCGCTCGCTGGGCCTCCTCGTAGCGGCGCCGCAGCTCATGCCGCCGGCTTCCGTACATGCAGAAGAAAGGGTGGTGGCGGAGTTCCGACAAGGTGAGGCGGTGCTTTGGGTCTGTGTGCAGAAGCCGCACGAGCAGATCCATCGTGGTTATCCGAGTCGTACGCGCGCGAGCCAGCGCAAGTACCAACGGCAGGTGTCCCTGCGCAACGTCAGACTGAAGAAAAACGGAGAGCTCACGCAGGCGGCGGTCGACCTTATGGCTGCTCTTCGTGTTCGCACTCTCGCCGCCGGCCCTTGCAGGACTCGCATACGACGACATCACACAGCTCTGTAGCACCTCTGCGTAGGCAGGAGGCAATGGGCCGCCGTGATCCACCGTAACACCCGCTGCTGCGCCCGACTTTCCACCGCCGTTGCAGCGCAGCACACGGCGGTACTGCGGCAGCGGTGGCAGGCGTCCCAGCAGCATCACCCACAATAAAACACCCAACGCGTAGACATCGGTCGCTGCCGTGGTGTTTTGCAGATTGACCCAGATGCGATAGGTCTCTGAGGAAGGGTTGGCAGATGCAGCCGCGTTATACGGCGTCTTCGTGGACTCGGCGGAGTCGTCGCGTACGAGCAGCACGTTCTCTGGTGGCACAAAGTGCTGAAGGAGAACGGCCTCGTAGGCTTCGCTGGTTAAGCCCTCCACGCCTCCGTCCACCGTCATCTCGCTCGCCGCGCCGCCGTCGCCCTTTGCCGCGTTGGAGTCTCGCTCGACGGAGCTCAGCCAGCACCCACTGAGGGTGTACGCGGCGCGATCGCTCGCCGGGGCTCCAGCAGGGCCGCCGCCGAACAGGTGCGGCAGCACCGTTGCATCGTGCGGCTTCAAACACGCGTAGCCGCGCGTCTCACGCGAGCGCCAGCCCGGCAGCGACAGCACCGCATCCGGCTCTAGCAGCGCATCGGGCACAAGAGGAAGAAGGTGGTCGGTGAGGCAGGCCTTTCGTTTGGTGGAAGCTGTGGTGTTGTTGGCATCGTTCTCGTCCTTTCCGCCATTCCCCTCCGCGTTCCAAGGTTGCACGAGGACGTTGTTCGGTTTCACGTTGCCGTGGGTTAGGCCGGCGCGGTGCAGCGCTTCCAGTGCGCTAGCGATGGCCCACGCCAGATCTGCGGCGTCGTGCTCCGTCAGCCGATTTGGGTCTTCCTTCACGGGTGCCGCAACGGCGGAGCCGTGAAGGGCGGTCGCCGTGGCCGCACGCTGCTCTGCCAGACGCCGCTTTCGCTTCTCCGCCTTAGCGCGGCCAGCCAGCCAGCGGTCAACGTGATCCGTTAGCTTCCGCACCTCCTCCGGCTTTAACGGTGACACCGCTCCTGCACCGCCGTCACCACCGCCACCGCTGCTGCTTGGGCCCATCATCGGTGCGTAGTGAGCCCACTTCGGCAGCACTGTGAGCGGGAGAAAGTCCCTGCCCCAGCGGTCCTCCAGGAGGGTGGTGAGGCTCTGGTAGCTCTCCACGTAATCGCGTGCAAAGAGGAAGACGGTGGGGTGCGGCGGCGGGGCGGGGGCCGGGACGTGGCGCATCGAGCTGCTACGGCTGCTGTTCTTGCTGCTGCTGCTGCCACCACCACCATAAGGCTTTCGAGCGGAGTTTGGTGTGGCTCCTGCGGCAGCGGCAGTCGGATGCCCCACGGTGCCCGCCATCGTCCAGCCGTGCTCGGCCATGTCGTTCTTTGTAAACTTTGGCACCTGCACCAGCTCCCCTGACTGCTCTTCGTCTCTTGCCTTGCCGTGGCGCAGCATGCTCGCCAGGGTGAAGACGTCCACCACGCCCGCCACATGCGGCAGCGTCCGGCCCACCTGCTGAAAGAGCGCAACAGAGGCGTCGGGAAGTAGCTGGGCATGTGACCAGGTCGTCGCGTCCCTCTCCGAGGCCGTCGAGGGGTGAAGTAGGTTGCCCGATAGGTCGGAGCTGAGGTCGGTGGAAGAGAAGCCGTGCGGCGCGGAGCGGAAGGAGGCGGCCGCCGCCGTCGCAGCTGCTGCTGTTCCTGTTCGTGTTCCCGACGTGGAGGGCACAGCTCGGTTGGGCGGCAGGGTCATGGCGACCGTCTTCAGCACCACGGTCCGCTTAGGGTCCACGGTGGTGCATCGGCGGACGCTCACCGTGCCGCGGGTGCTGGGGTTGAAGGTGAAGACCGGCGCCAGCGCCGGCTCTACCCACCGCTGCAACTCCAGCTCCATCTCTCGCTGGATGTCGCGCGCGACGGGCTCCATTGGGAAGCGCACCGAGCGGGTGCGCGTGTGGGTGGGCTGCTGGACTCGGTGGCGGCTTGCTGAAACTGGGCCGGCGGTGGGCTGCTGCCGCCCAGAGGAGTTACGCCGCGACCGTGGAGACGCGGTGACTGCGTGCATGGAATTATTTCTGTTTTGCTTTTTTGTTTGTGTAAGCAAAGGTAAGGTAAGTCTGTGAATCTGGATTCTAAAAAAAAGTCACGCAGGTCTGTGAATGTCGTGTTCCGTGCGAGAATGGAGAGTAAGAAAGAAAGAAAAAGCATTTAACAGCCCGGTAGGAAGCAATCACGTAAACATAGGTTTCATTGCTGCTGTTCAGCTGAAAATTTCAGCGCAATGCTTGACAAAATTTCAGTTGGAAGCCTCGTGTTTGTAACGAGCATCAAAAGTGTTACGAAACAGGAGCGATTGACCAATCAGCAAGGTCTGCAGCCACGGACTGCAGAAAAGCAATGATTTGCAATCGCGAAACAGCAACAGCAATTTATCACATAGAAGCCGCCGCTACTTTTCGTACTCTTTTCCTAAACATTTTATTAAAAACCTCCCCTTTTACTACCTCTTTTTTCTTGTTTATCGTTGTTTAGTTTAAAAAGCGCAGCCGTGTGCAGACACTACAGAGGAGGATAACAGAGATACGCAACCAAAAGAAAGACACTGTGCAAAAAAGTCAATAAAACAACCTGAGTTGAGAAAAAGAAAATAACAACAACAAAAGCAGAAATATCAAAGATAAGAGGAAAAAAAAATCACTCATACACGTCCGAAAATTTCGTTCTGTACCTAGAAACTAGCAACGACGCAGATAAACAGGCCCTGTGATACAAAACTCTTGAAGACCCAAAGCAGTACGCACCAGTAGGAAAGAAGTGAATGTTACTGAGTAGCTTTTGATGCTGCGGGGGGAATTTATAGAACGAGAAGAGAAAAGTGGTGTTGTTTCTGGGGTACCCAACCGGCAAGGGACATTAACGGCGCAACAAGTCTTTTTTGAAAGAAAAAGGCTTGAGCTGCATGCATCGACTCAGCAATGTAGGAAACACGCTACGCGGTTACCACAACCAGACTACTTAATCGGTACGAATCTCATAAACGCCGCTCTGCGTCACGTACCGCACCCACGGCGTCGCCACATAGTTTGACTTCTCCGACACCTTCACGTACCGCACCTGGAAGCCAGAGGCGGCAAAGTAGGGAATCACAAAGCGCACCTTCACCGGCATGCGCGAAAGGTCGCGCACGTCGCTGCTGCGGATACTCGGTAGGTGGAACTCCGCACTGCAGGAGCACTGACGGCCACCCGCGATCTTGCCAAGGTTCCACACCAGCGCATTCACCTGCGGGGCGTACTGAAGGTGTCCGGTCTGACTGTTCGACTGCGGGCGGTCGGCATCGGACGGAATGGGGATGTACACCTCCATCTCATTCGCCGTCAGCGCGGAGCGGTACTTTGTCTGCAGGGAGCAGTGCACCTTCACACGCGAGGTTCCGTGGTGCGTAAACGTGCAGCGCACCTGCACGGGCTGCTGGATGCGCTCATTCAGGCGGTACGACAGCAGCGTGAACTCGCCGTCCGGCGGGATGAAGGAGATGACACGCTCGCTCTCAAACTGATTCAGCTTCACGCACTGGTGAAAGGTGATGTCCTCCATCTCGACCGTCTTACCCTGACGGCCGGTGCGGTCGAAGAGGATCTTGTCGTTCAAACCGACGGTGCAGGTCGGCGTGCCGGAGAGGCGGCTCTGCATCTTGACGGTGCCGATCACCTCACTGGAGAGCGTCTCACCGGCTTGGTTCGCCAACAAGTCCACCTGCTCAATGACATCGAGGAAGACTTGGTTGTTGTTGTACTTGTAGGTGCGCGGCAGACGCCACGGGGTGGCACCGGCGGCACCGGTCACGGCAGCCGGAAGCTCGCTCGCCGCCAGCGTCGTCTTGGTGCCCATGAGCTTTGTAAGAAAGGTGCTCTGCATGATGTACTCGCGCAGCGCCTTCTCCTCCGTGAACTGCGGAAACCCAAAGTCGCACATCTCGTCCAGAAGCTCGTAGATGATCACAAAGTTGTCCTGCACCGTCTCCTGCGTGACCGTCTTGAAGTAGGCGTTGAAGACGGACACGCAGCGGTGCAGAAAGGCGATCTGCTGCAGGGAGCAGGTGTTGATGTTGCTTACCATGAGCAGGTAGACGTCGTTCTCGCGGACGAAAGTGTAGGTGTGCCCGAGCTCCTCGAACACCGGGGTGATGCGGCTCTCCTCCTCATCGATGACGCGCTTCTGGAAGACGGCGGGGACGTCCTGGGCGACATCGCCGCGGTAGCTACGATAGATAAGCGGACTTCCTTTCGAGTCGAGGATGTAGAGAACAGACGCCATACTGTGCTACAAGTAAATGAAATTCTTATTGAAATAATTATTATAAGCGAGAAGAAAGAAAGGATATGTCAAGAAGACACTCTGTATGAGAAACAGCGAGGTAACAACTACACCTCTAAAGGAAAGAAAAACTCACAGACAATCTTCGGTAAAGCACGCACACGCACCCTGGACGCAGACGTAAAGGCAACACAAAGCTATTATTATTCTGAGAAAGGCAAGAGGAAGCAGACAAGTCAACAATGTAATTTAACTGAGGCATAATCAACCTTTTTCAAATAGACAGGAAGGCACTCGAAGGCGAGATGCTTACGTTGCGGTCTCGCATAGAGATGACGCAGCGCGGTGTTCTACAGAATAAAAAAAAAGTATTACCTAATGAAAAGAGTGAAAATTTTTCTTGTTCTTCCCTACTAATATGTAATATCAAAAACTAACAATGTTTGTTACTTGACTTTTGTTGATCGTGTTCAAATGGGAACAATTCAATTGTTTTTTTTTTGTTTTCTTTTGTCTGCTAAACGCGAGAAGAGAAGAGAAAAAGCTAGTGAGAATACTCTGATTTAGTCAGGCACACGGCGATAGACCTACCACTTCAGTGGGACAGATGTGTTACGTTAGAAAAACAAAAGGAGAGCGTTGCAAACGTAAAAAGGTTTTAGGAGAAGGGCATCGAGGCATTCAAGCAAAGAAAACTGAAACTAGCACGGTGGTAAATGCTAGTTGGAAAAAACAAAGTTTAACAACTTTCGAACCTATGAACACAATCGTGATGGAAAACACATAAACAAACCGGTGAATTCTCATTTTAATCGCTACGAGTTCATTTCCAGCTGCTGCCCATCGAACGCAAGCTCCATCGATTCCGTTTCTTCCAGAAAGCGCCGCTTCTGTGCACGCTCCGCTGCTTCCTCTGGTGTGCTTGAGTCGCGGCCCTCCGCATTTTCTAGCTCCGCCCGCACCTGCGCCTTCAGCTCCGCTAGCTCGCCCGCCAGCTGCTTGTTCGTGCTGTGGTGCTCTAAGCTGCAGAACATCCCCACAAAGTAGGCCTTGCGCGGTGCCAGTCGCACCACCATCGGCACGGCTTCGTCCGCGCAGTAGTGCGAGGCGGACGGCGCGCCATGCTCTGCCAGCAAGTCTAGGATGAGCACGTCAATCTTCACAAGGTCGAGGAGAAATGTCATCGAGCTGGCCGGGATGGCGCTGACATCCGAGATGTACACTACGCAGCTTCCTTGCGGGTCGTAGAAGGAGGAGAAGGAGTTGGACGAGAGCGCCTTGTCGCGCTGCGCACTCTTGAAGGCAATGCCATGACCGAAGGCAAAGCACATGGAAATGTATTTGGGCCCGTGCTCTACTGGAAACGAGTAAAACGGCAAATCAGCAGTGCTGCTTTTCTTCACCCCGGCGGACGGCGTCGTGGAAGCCGGCGAAGGCGACGGGGCATGCGACAAAGGCAGCGGGGACGACTCCGTGTGCGCGTTCTCTTCCGCTGAAGTGGAGATGAGTGGACCCATCGGGACGTAGATGCGCTGGGGTCGCTTCTCATCCAGGAAGAATAGATCCATCACCGTCGCCGGTGCGTTAAAAACAGACGTTTCCGCCGCGTAGGAGGAGATAGCGTTCGCCGTTTCCCGCATCGCCTCCGTGAATTTGTCGTGCGAGGACGGGGCCACGGCGACATGAAAGCTCGAGCGGACCAAGTCGTGTGACACCATCTCAATCTGCTCCAGTGTGGGGTAGGTCAAGTAGGTCGGAATGCGGCGCAGCGTGCGCGGGATTTCAAGCGCGTTTTCCTCAGTGTTGAAGGAGACCTCGGTGGCCTGCTGTGACGAGGTCGCGGAGGTGGAGAGGTAAAAGTCGCGCGCGGCCTCCGCCTGCATGGCGCACAGCTCCTCCACACAGTGCATCGCGTCGGCGTGGCCGTGGGTGAGCAGCAGCGCGTCCACGTACCGCACACGCATCGGCGCCAAGACACGTAGGTAGGCGTTGCGGAACGTCTTTCCGCAGTCAATGAGCACGTGGTGCCACTCCACGCTGTCCCCCTCTTCCTCCTCGCTGGTGGCGTTGATGTCGCAGCCTTGTGCGTGAGTTGGTCTGGGAAAAGGAAGAGAAATGAGCAACGCAACGTTGTTGCGTCGATTGGGCCCGTCCGGGTTCTGGATGGCGTCACGGCACGCGCAGTTTGTGGTGAGGTGGCCAATGACAGGGATGGCGCAGGACACGCCAGTGCCCACAAAGGTCAAACGCATGTTTGCTAATAACTTTATTGCAAAAAAAAAAAACCTGTGGTAATTTATAATTGATTTTTGATGTTGGACTTCTTGCTCGGTAAATTACGACTAAAAATTCAAAAACGGAAAAAAGAGAGGTTTTAATGTTTCGAGAGAAAATTGTAGTTAATTCCACTTTTTAGGCTGTGCATTATTTACTGGGGGAGTAGGGGTCCTAAAATAATACCCATTCACGCTAAGAGGATCAGTTCGCAATGAGGTGAGGAAGGAAGGTTGCAGTCATGTACTTTCTGTTCTGGACTGTCGTGCGACCATTATCTTTATCTTCAACGCATAGAAGGACAAAAAAATATTATTTTGACTCAAGTTTGCTGTACAGTTTTGCGGAAGGCGATCACAGACCACGGCGCATGAGCTCGGATACTTTAAAAGAATAATTAGCAGGTGAGAGGCGCCAGTAGGCCACAGAGTGAGTAAGCACTTGTCTGGTGGACTCACTTTTTCCTTTAAAGTTGATTAGTGCGTATTTCATTGCAAGCAATAAACTTTAGTTGGTTCTGCTACATTCATGTAGAGGAGCAGGGTTACACAAAGAAGGAAAAAAGGGTAAACAAATTAGCTAAAGAAGAAATGTGGGGTTTGTTTGCCTCTCAACGAGGCAAATGGAAAAAAAAAAAACGGGAACCTTCTGGTCAGAAAGAGCTGCTGACACACTGCAAGAAAAAAGAAGGAAAACTTCTTCACAATTGCAATCGCAAACAACAGTGTCTGTAAACTTTTGAAGTTTTTTNGAATTGTAATCTGCATACCGTCGTACGCAAGATCGATGCACTCCACCTCGCCTGCCTGCAACAGGCCAGACGTAACGTAACCTTCCAAGACCTGCCGCAGCGTCGTTCGGCTCTGCTCGTGCTCAATTTCGCAGTGCATGCCAACACCAAAGACGTAGCGAGGGCGGATTGCCAGCGTCAAGGCCAGCAGATCGTCTGCGCAGTAGTGCACTGGGCTCGTGCGCTTCTGCGGAGCGAGGCAGTCCACGTACAAAATGTCAACCTTCACTAAGTCTTGCAGGAACTGCATCGACTCGCGTGGGATGGCGCTCACGTCCGAAATGTACACAACACAGCTGCCCTCCGGCGGCGGCACACCTTCCTCCTGCTGCTGACTCTTGAACGCCGTACCGCGACCGAAAGCGTAGGCCATGGAAATGTAGTTGGTCCCGTGCTCCACGGGAAAGGTGTAGAAGGGCAGCTCTGGCTGGGCAGCTCCGCCGGTGGCGGCACACGCCGTGATGGGTAGATGCACCCGCTTCGGCTTCACCTCGTCCACGTAGAAAAAGTCCAGCGCGGTGCTGCGACGGATTCCGATGTTGCGCCAGCCGCCTTCCTTCTCGCCGTTCTTCGCGGCAGCGAGCGCCCGCGCCTCGCGCTGGGCCAGGCAGGCGGTCAGCTGCGCCGCGTGCTCGGCAGGCGAGGGCATCGCCGGCCCGCTGACCACGCTATTGCGCACAATGTAGTCCACGGCCTTGTTCAGCGTCTCTGCCGTGGTGTGGGTGAGGTAGGTCGGGATGAAGCTGTCCACCACCCAGTCCCCGGTCGAGATCATGTGCATCGTCTGCAGGTCGCGCAGGTCGTCCAGCCCGGCGACGGCGTCGGCGTGGCCGTGGGTGAGCAGCAGCGTGTCCACGACGCGAATGTGCCAGCGCACCATCACCTTGAAGTACGCGTCACGGAAAGTCTTGCCGCAGTCGATAAGAAGGTGCGCCACGGGCTTGCCGTGAATGTAGTTGCCTTTCTGCTCTACCGTGAAGCGGGAGTGCGACGGCTGCTGCTGTTGCTGCTGCCCTTTCTCAGCTGCATTGCAGTCGCTGGCCGCGTCGGCGTCTGCAGACGGCTTCTCCGGCAACTCAGGTAGATCGGCGCGGGGCAGAGTGATCAGAATGCTGATGTTGTTGCGGTTGTTGGGACCTTTTGGGTTTGCCACGGCGTCCTCGCAGGCGCACCCGCGGCCGATGTGGCCGATAACGGGGATGCCAGTGGACACGCCGGAGCCGACGATGGTGAGGGTCATGAACCCCGGGGGCGGGGCGGTGGCGGACGCACCGAGTGGCGTTGGAGTGATGGGGAATGAACTCATATCTGCAGAAAATGATGTTTTTCTTGATGGCTTTTTTTTTGGTGTTGTGGTGGCCGAGTGTATATATGAGCCAGCGCAAATGGTAGGAGTGCAAATAAACGCTAATTAGATTTGACCAAATAGTGTTTTGCTAAATGTTTAACGGAAGGACAGACGACAAAGGAAGAAGGAGAAACAAATCGAAGAACAGCGTGAAGAACTGCTTTTGGAGTGCAGCGTCCTGTGAGTGAGCAAAATAGAAGCTAGCTATTTTAACGTGACTGCATCGCAGCTCAAAAGCCAGTCCACTAATTCTTTCCTTGTAAAATCATGTGCTCTTGCAGCCTATTAACGGTTGATTCAAAAAACATTCTAGTGAACTGCTCTGTTTGTTTAGCAAACGCCCTTGCTTCTAATCTGCACTGAAACGTACACTGGAATTTTTCTTTGTGAATTTATCTATGAGTGCTCTACGGCAAAGTACAAAAAGTGGAATTGAACTGGCTCTCGCGCCAGATTGAGTACAGTGGACAACGAAAGATAACGAAAGGAATAATGAGATCAGAGTCGACACAAAAAACAACGAAGTCGAAAAAAAAGGTAGAAGCAAAGCACAAAAAGAAAACAAAGCTCACACAGAAAACCGTTCTAAAGAAGTTTGTGTCCAATAAAACAACAATGAAGCGAGTTCAACGGAAAACAAAAGAGGAGAGAACAACCAGATTTAGGATCTACTTAAAGCATGCAAAAAAAAAAAAGGACACACGCGCCATAAAAAGACAAGCAGAGAAAACATGAGGGGAGAAAAGAGGGTCGCTGTAACAGAACAAGTTTGTTTGTTTTCACTTTGCACAGCCCTAGTCCGAGGCACTCCACGCAGACAGGCAGACGCCACGCTCATACCAGACATTGATGCCCAGCTCGGCACTCGCGCGGTCCGACACAATCGGCACATCCAACACCTCCAGCAATGATTCGCGATTCTCTGTGGTGTAGAACGGCAAGAGAATTGTGTGCTGTTGGTTCTGCTGCTGCGCCAGGCGCTGCGCCAGCGAAGTCGTCGCGACGCCGCTGCCGCCGGTGCTTGAGCTGCTCACCCACTTCCAGCGCAGAGCCACCGTGGACGACAGGGCCGGCATGCCCGCATCGCCGTTCACCTTTGTCGACGACGTCAGCGCACACTTGCCCGTGCTGTCGACCAAAGCGGAGTAGAGCGTGAGGCCGAGGAACACCATCTCATTTGCGCTACGCGGCACAGGGTCGCTGGCCGGCGCGGGAGTGCGTGCAGCCGCCGCACCGCTCCCAGCTACCGCAGCAGAAGGCACTACCTCAATCTGGGGAACAAGACGCTCCAGCGGCACCTGATCTGTCCTCGCACACTGCTGCTTGAAGGCAGTGAGGAATGCACCAGGGGAGAAGAGCAGACCGAGCCGCACGGGCGTCTTTGCAAGGCGGCCAGACGCCGCGGCGGCGGCCAGCTCCAGCAGGTGCCCCACCCGCTGCTGCACATCCGCAATCCACAGCCCCACGAAGAGGGAGCGGCTGACCGACCCGTGGACGGCAAGCAGGTGCGCCGCCCACGCGGCCGGCACGTGATCCTTCATGAGCTCCTCGACCAGGCCACGATGGACAGAGCTGGGGGTGCGCTCCTCCATCACCACCTCGCGCAGCTCACGAAGGTCTGTCACGAGATGGCGCACCAACTCCACCGCCGCCACCACCTCACGCTGCATGGCCAGCACCAGCGGCGGCGCTACCGCGCTCAGGGATGCACTTGCGCCACCACTACCACCGCTGCTGCGCAGGGCACTCACATTGCCGTTTGCAGCGTTGATGCTCGTCAGGTCCGCATCGGCGCTCTTGCGGCTCTCCTGGTCGTGCAGTGCCACCGCCTGCTCAACGAAGACGTCCTTCTGCAGCTTCTGCAGCAGCGTCTGCAGGGGTGGGTACCACGCCACGCAGTACGACTGCACCTTCGTTGCCCACCGCGTCGCACGCAGCGCACCCGCCGACGCCCCAGCCGCCGCCGCAGCGCCAGCGACGCCGCTAGCGATGTTGCTGCTACTGTCGTTGTTGTTGTTGTTGTGATCTGGACTGCTGTCGTTGTGGCTTCGCTTCTGCCTCAGGGGGGTGCCGGAGATGGTGTCCGCCGAGCCGGCATTCATGTGATCGGCGTCGTCGTCGGCAAAGGTGAGCTCGTCATCTAAGGTGCTCTGCACCAGCGACAGACGCTCAACCGTGGCGATGGCGCTGCGGGCACGCGTCATGCGGTCTGCCCCGGCAGGCAGGGCAAGCCACGCCGGGTCGCTGCTGCCGCCCTCCAAGTCCCGCACCCACTGCAGGAGTTCGCTGCGGGTGCGACCCACCACCGGTGCGAGGGGGGTAGAAGACGTGGACGAGGCGTCGGTTACTGCCTTGGGCACCAGCAGCGCGCCATCGCGCAGTACGTCGGTGCTGAGCAGCTTGCGGCAGAAGGTGTCGAGGATGTGTTGATCAAAGGCGTTGCTTACCTTACCGCCGTAGATGGTCGTGGCGACGATGGTGCGCAGGGCATCCCACGAGACGGTGAGTGCGCCGGCCTTCGTGGACGACCACGCCTGCACGGCCTGCACCACTCGCTGGTACTCCACCTCCGTGTACTCGTAGGCCTCACACCAGCCGAGAGGCTTGTAGGAGATGCGCTCCGTAATGACGGAGTGCAGCCACGCCGCTGCCAGGTACAGGCGCTGCAGAGCCGTGTTGTTGTTGTTGTTGCTGCTGTTCCCACTATCCGCTGCACCTTCGCTCGATGATGCATTCGCAGCGGAGGTCGTCGCGGACGGGTACTCGCCGTAGGTCTGCAGAAGGGAAGACTGCATCCCAGGCGGAGCCTCGTACACCACCATCACGGCTGATTCAATAAGGTTAATAGGGAGCACCTTGGAGGCAGCGGTGGTGACACCAGTGCTCGTGGCTGCGACCCGCGACGACACGCTATCGCGCTCAGCCGTCAAGAAGAGTCGGAAGCTCGGGTGTATCTGCTGCTCGCTACGCTGGAAGTGCAGTTGCTTCTCTAACTTGTCCATGTAGCCCAGGGCGAGGTGCACGTTCTTCAGCAGCACCCACCCACCTTCCTTCGTCGTCTGCGCCAGATAGGCGTCGGCGTTCTCGATGCTTTCCATGCTGCCCATCGCTACCACGTAAAGCGTCGCGTTGGTGCGCCGCGCAAGCTCCTCCACGCGCGAGGCGGGGTCGAACATCGTGTCCGCCACCATCAACAGCGGCGTGGCTTCCGACAGCTCCGACATGACATCCTCCGCCAGGTCGTTCGTCTGCGGAGCAAAGAAGCCCTCGGCGAGCCAGTTCGTGCCGCTCCTGCTACTTCCACCAGTCCCGTTTTGTGGGCTGACAGCCCCCGCAGACGTCGACGTGGGTGATGCGGGTTTTGTGGTAGGGGAAGCAGGTGCGAGACGACCCACCAGCACCTTCGCCGAAGCACGCATCTCCTTCGCGGAGAAGTACTCGGACAGCAGCTTGCGTGCCGCCTCGTTGAAGGCGTCGCGGCGCGTGTTCAGCAGCACCAGCGTCAGCAGCAGCAGGCGTCGCACGTGCGAGATGCCGCGTGGGAAGCAGTCACCTGACAGGAGCTGCTCACTCGCGGCCACCGGCCCGGCGGAGGTGAAGACAGCCTCCCAGGCGGCGGACTGCGTTGTCAGCGACAGTCGCACCTCCTTGAAAGCAGGCTTTGCGAGAAGAAAGGCGAGGGCCTGGCGACTCTGTGCTCCAAGGCCCGGGCACGCTCGGCGCACCACGGGCGGAAGCACCACGAAGTCCTCCGACAAGCCAGGCCCCACGTTTGGCAATGCCGCACTGCTGCCGTCCGCGCTGCCGTGGCTGTTGACACCAGTCCCGTCTGCGTCCGTACCGCCCGCACGCGTGACGCGCAGGCACGCCAGGATCCACTCCCACTCCTCCGGCAGAATTACGGAGCTGCTGGGATTCGGCGGAAGGTTGACACCTACAACACTTGTGCTGACGCTGACGCTGCTGTTGTTGTTGTTGTTGCTGTGGATATCCGCTGGATCGAAGGAGCCCATTGCACTGCGCAGCTGTGCCAGCCGGAAAGCCCACACCAGGTGGTCCTCGTTGAACATGCCACGCACCACACGGCGGTGCAGCAGCAGAAAGATGAGGAAAGTGAGGCTGTGCAGGCGGTCCAGCTCGGCCGTCGGCGGCGCCGGCGTGGGTGGGGCGGCGAGGACGCCCAGCGCGTCATCGAGCACCCGTAGCACAAAGCGGACGTCGTAGTGGTAGTAGGGGTTGAGCTCGGCAAAGCGCTGGAGGGCGAAGTGGGCTTGAGCGACGGCGGTGGCGATGGGGCGGTACTGCTCCTCCACCACACGAATCTCCCGCAGCGAGTCCTCGCTGTCGGCGATGTCGTGCGCGATGCGGGTGGCCTCCTGCTTCAGCTCTGCCAGACTCTTCACCAGCGCGTCGTTGTCCAGCAGGCTGCCCTCCGACTCCGCGATGCGGGTCAGCAGCTTCTCCTCCAGCACCCGCAGGCGCAGCTGATACTCGCCCTGCGTCTTGAGCAGCTTGGATCGCTTTTCGTCCACGTCTGGCCGCTCGTGCAGCAGCATGTAGTGCAGGCACTGCGACTGCAGGGAGGAGAGGGTGACGGTGAAGTTCACGATGCACACCTGCCCCGCAAGGTCTGGCGGGGGCTGGAAGTTCGGGTTGCGGGTGTGGAGAAAGAGGCGGAAGGACGGGGCGAGGTCGACCTCGTGCGGCCCAATGCGGGTGATGTAGCGGGTGCCGTGGCAGCGCACCTCGCCGTTAAGCAGCGGCGACACCGCCGGGTCAAGGTGCTCGGCGTCCTCCATCAAAATCGGGTAGCCGAAGCGCACAGCCATCTCCAGCTGCTTCGCGTACCCAGGCCGGCTGAAAGAGGCTTTTGTGATCTTCTTCGCTGCGTAGTAACGCAGCACGAACTGCGCCGCCACACCGGTAGGGTCGATGAGGAGCACGTAGCGCTGGCACCGTTGCATGATGGCGGCATTGTCGATGTCCAGTCGATCCTTGGGTAGCCCGGCCTCCTCCCACGAGAGTTGCTGGGTGGCCGGGGAGAGGTACTCCGTCACGCTCAGGCCATCGCGAACGGGGATGCCGCTGTTCTGCAGGCACTTCAGCCACCGCGGGATCAGCACGCGCTCGCGCGTGTACTCGTCGTAGAAGCCGGTGTAGGTGAGGAAGACGGCGGACATGATGCAGTCGCCAAGCGTGGTGCGTGCCTCCGAGTCGGAGCTCTTCACCTCGGCCTGCCAGCGATCCCGCTCGTCAAGCAGCTGCCGCAGAATTGTCTGCGCGCGGTTGCACTTGGCGCTGACCGTGTCAATGCGCCGCTTCAGCTCACCAATCTGCGAGGTGGCGTTCTGATACTCAGCCATGAGGGTCTGCAGCGACGCCTCCTTCATTCGCACCTCCTGCTGCGCCTTTTCCAGGCCCTGCAGTTTGATGTCACGGGCTTTGATGAGCGCCTCAATCTGCGTCCGCATCGGCGCCACACGCTGGTAGATGGCGGAGTACTTTACCTGGAAGAAGACCCACTGCATCAGCGGACCCGCCGCCTTCGATGCGCGGTAGGCCGCCTCGATGGTGAACTTGCTGTCCCGCATCATCACCCGCACCTGCTCACGCGCCGACTCGGCAATGTCGTCCGGGCGGAAGGTGCGCACGCTGACGAGGAAGTCGTCGCGGCGAATCTGATTCTTGAGGCTCTCCCAGTCCTGGCTGTTCCGCTCGCCCATCAGCACACACACCGCCTCCAGCGTGCGCTTCACCATCGGCGGCGGCATCGCGTAGGCGCGGATCTCGCGCAGGTACTCCGGCTTGACGGTGCTGAGCGCGGCGTCGGCCTCCTTCAGCGCCGGCTCCGCCTCTGCCAGCTCGATGGACATGCGCTTCGCGTCGTCGTCGATCTGCGCGTGCTCGTCCTGCAGCTGCTTCTCCAGCGCCTGCGCGGCCGCCTTCTCTTTTTTCGTCACGTCTGTTTCGGTGACAATGCGCTCGAGCATCTGCTGTGCGCGGCGGCTATTCGCCTCCAGCTCCGCCTCGCTCTCCCGCAGCGTCGACTGCTGCGCCGCCACCTCCTGCGATGTCTGCTGCAGTTTTGTCAGGCCGTTTCGCAGGTGCACCAGCGAGTCGCTCGAGACTTTCTGCTTCTCGCAGAAGATGGTCACGAAGTGCGAAACGCAGTCGGTGAAGTGGCGCGGGGTCACAAAGCTGCCCTGGTTGGCGTGGCGCACGCGCAGGGCGTGGTTGATGTGCTGCGTGGCCTGATGCATCATGCAGAGCGACTCCACAACGGCCTCCTTGGCATCCTTCTCAGAGGAGAAGACGCCGTGGCAGACGGGCAGCAGGGCGAGGTGGCGGATGCGCTCCTGTGACACCTGCTGCAGCGTGGATAGCTCCCAATCGCCGAACCAGTCGATGGTGCAGCGGTTGACCAAGGCCGGGCTGGCCACCGTGCGGGAGGTGAACTCGCCAGAGGAGGGGTTGATGGTGAGGACGACGTGCAGGTACTCCCGCACGTTCGTCAGGAACCAGTGGTAGAGCTCGGCTTCGTTGCTCACGTCGACCAGGTCATCAGCGGCGGTTTTGCTAACACCGAGCGTCACACTCGTGGCGGCCAGCGTCGCTGCAAGGAGGTCCGTGTCGTCATCGTTGTTTTTGTTCTTGCCGTCAGCGAGCCCTGCATCAACAGTCTTGCGCCCGGCAGAGCGACGCGGTGTGGCAGACCCTTCACGACCGCCGCCGCTCATCAGCAACCCACCGTCGTCGCCGTTCAGGTTGTTCTGGCGTGTGCTGCGACTCGTCGTCGCGTAGTAGCTCTGGTTCAGCAGCACCGCCTCCCGCACCTCCTGCATCAGCTTCGACCACTCCTCGCCGTCAAACAGCCCGGGCACCTCACCGGACGCCAGCAACGCGTTCATGTACTCGAGGAAGCTCGGCTGCAGGATGTTCGACTCATCAAAGAGAAAGCAGATGCGCTCCCGCTTGCAGCCGGAGCGCCGCAGCACGGCCCGCAGGTCACTTTCGAAGTCGTCGAGGTCGTAGTTGCGGTGCACCATCAGCGTGAAGGTGGTGAAGCCTCGCATCCACGCCACCAGCTTCGTCAGGACAGTCTTGCCCACACCCGACGAGCCGGCGATGAGGAGGTGGCCGAGGGGCTGGCGCAGAACACGGTCAATGCGGACGACGTGGTCGATCATGCTGTCGTAGATAACCAAGTCCCCCACGGTCTCTTCCTCGTTAAAGGCGGCGAGGCGCTTCTGCACGTAGGTGCGCAGTGCCTCGCGTGGGCTGTCGGTGTAGCTGCGGGAGAGCAGCGTGGAGAAGAGCAGTGGGCGGTCGAAGGTGTGTGCGTCGACCTCCTCAAAGTACTCGCGGAAGCAGTCGTCAATCGCGCCATCCGTCCAGTCCTGCTCCTCTGTCGAAACGAGGCGGTCGGAGAAGACGCGCAGGCCCTCGTGCAGGGCCAGCCGCACCAGCTGGCTCACCGACAGCTGCCGCTTCACCGAGTCATCCCAGGTGAGGATGCCCTCGTAGAGCGCACGCGACCAGCGGGACAGCTCACGCGGAGAGTAGAGGTAGTGCGGCTGCTGAATCGGCGTGAAGCGGGCCTGCGAGACGCGGTACATCTTCACCATCGCCTTCGCAAGTCGCGCCGCCACCTGCCCGCAGAGTCGCTCATTCCACGCCAGGATGGCACGGCAGTAGGTGGTGTAGATCGTGAGCAGCGACTCCGGCGACGGGAAGTCCACCAGCAGCACGGGGGCCCACCGGAGAAAGCGTGCGCTGAGGGGCACGCGGCCGGGGTCGGTCGGTGGGTTGCACGCCCCGACCACTTGAACATCCTCCACGTTAATCCACGTGTTGTCGCGTGCGCGGAAGAAGCCTTTGCGCTCGATGAGCTGCCGCAGCAGCTGCACCACCACCTGCGTCCCGTAGCGGTCCAGCGCCGGCAGGTTGATCTCATCACAGAAGAGAAGGAGCTGTTTACCAGAGCTGGGCACCATCACCAGCCCACGCGCCGTGTCGTGCACCGTGCAGTACTGCTCCAGCGCCTTCATGATCGTCGTCACCGTCGTGCCGCTGGAGAAGTTCAGAAAGACGACCTCGTACTCCGGCAGGCTGTTCAGCACCGCCGTGATGGACATCGTCTTGCCAGACCCGGGCGGGCCGCAGAGAATGGCCGAGCGACCGGAGCCGAGCCACGCGCTTAGCACGTCCTCGTGCCGGCAGGTGTCCACGGTGGTGATGACCGTGTCGTTAGCGCCGACCTGCTCGGCCAGGATGGACGTCTCCTGTACGCGGTTGCGGATGAGCTGCCACGCCCCGCTGCTGTAGTTCACCTCCACCTCCACCATCGCCTGCGCCACGCCGTCCACGGTGGGCCGCAGGTCCAGCTCCTTCGCCAGCTTCGTGCGGTTCTCAAGGTTCATCGAGGAGGAGAGGCCCCAGAAGATGGCGTAGGACAGCACGGCCTCCGCGATCTTCTCCACCACGGCGGTGCTGAAGACGTCGCCGTTGTTGCGCTGCTCCGCCTCGAAGGTGCGCCAGACGCCATTGGTCAAGAAGGACAGGATGCTTTGGATCACCTCCAGGTCGTTCAGCTCCATTACACAGACATCGCGAAAGGCGGGGTCTTTCACCAGCCGCAACCCCCGCGCCACCGCCCCGTCGCGCTCAAAAGCGGGGGCCCACGTGTTCACCATGATCTCCTGAATGCGCTCCGCGTCCGGGTGGCTGCGGCGGTTCGCGTTGTTGCCGCCGGACGTAGTGAGGTAAAGGCTGGCCGCGCCGTACGCGGTGGAGCCGTATAGGGTGGAGCCGAGGTCGAGCTCGGTGTTGCCGGCCTCCAACCCGTTGCGCGGACTCGGCTCCTTCGTGAGCCGGCCACTGCGCGGCGGCGTCGACAGCTCGTTGACGCTAATGTTTTCCGCATCGCGGATGGCACTGTAGCTGTTGCTATTGGCGTTGTTGCTGTTTGCGTTGCGCAAAAGCGGGAGCGGGCTGCTCACGGCATCGTCCATCGCATTCTGCGTCGCGTTAGAGAGGATGAGCTCGTGGTAGATCTTGCCGTACCCGCCAGAGAGAACGCAGTCGGCGGCGAGGTAGCGGCGCGGCCCTGCCACGCCGATCATGTCCTCCTCCGTGTTCCAGTGCAGGTGGCGGCCGCGTGCGTCGACGATGGGCAGCTCCTGCAGCTGGTGGTAGGTGTGGGAGAGGACGCCGGAGAGAGGGACGATGCCCTCGCTGAACCACAGCATGCCACAGCGCGACACGGTCGCTGGCGTGGCGTAGCGCAGATCTTGCACCTCAAAAAGGATGCGCACCGACCGCGGCAGCGGCAGGCGCTCGCCGTTTGGCAGCGTCAGCAGCCGGTTGTCGTCGAGCACCGAGTTAAGGTTCTCCACCCACTCCGGATCGACGTCGCCGTCGAAGATGATCCAGTGCTCCTTCATCACGTCGCTGGCACCTCCTGCCCCATCACTGCGGTGCACGGTCGTCTTACTCTTGCTGCTCAGCTGCGGCTTGTTGTCCGCCACCGACGCCGCGCCTGGCTTCTTGTTGCTGTTGGAGGTGTCCGCGTCGTTTGACTCGTCGTTGCCGGCCAGCGCCATGTCGTCGGGAATCTGCTGCTGCTCCTCCGCATCGATGATGCGGCGCAGAATGCTTGTTAGCACACCATCTCGCCACTCACGCGTGGTGACGTCCAGTGTACCGAAAAGCTCGCCTTTGCTCAGCACCTTTGGGGAGATGACGTAGGCGTGCATCTGCAGTGACTTCTCAATCCGCACCATAGCCGCCATGAGTACCTTCCACGCCGTCGTCTTGCCCGTACCGCTCGGCCCCACGATCATCACGCCGTGCCGGGTCAGCTTTGTGTGGTAGAGCTGCAGAACCTTCTCCACCCACCCTGCGGCAGGACTGAGGCCGCTCTCGGCACACACGCACGCCACGGACTCCCGCAGCTCATCCATTGGCAGCGTCGGCAGGGACCGGCCAGGGAAGAAGTCGTGCAGAAGGAGGTAGAAAAGCCCTACATCCTGCGTCACCAGCTTCGGGGCGATGGTGGCAATCACGCTCTCCAGCAGCATCGTCCGCTCTGCCTCCTCCTGCTGCGCTGCGTCCGCGGCGCTTGGCTGTGCCGGTGCCGCCGTTGTTGCTGTCGTACTCGAAGTCGTCGCAAAGGTGGTGGTGATGGTGGGCGTACGGCTGCGGTTTTGATGCTGCTGCTGCTGCTGCGCCGTCACCTGGCGCTTCCGGTCACCCGCCGCGACCAACACGGACTTGAGGGCTCGTAAACCGAAATCGTAGTGGGCCTGCTTGGTGAACTGCTCCTCGCACAGGCGGAAGAGCGGGACGACCTTCTGCGAGAGTGCCTCGGCGGTGGTGAAGCCCTGCGCGAAGAGCATCACCTCGGCGATGGTTTCGCGGTCGGGAATCGTCATGGTCACGGTGCGGAAAAGCTGCTTGAGGTTGCCCGGCAGCTTTGAGCGACCGGCGTAGCCCGGGTTCATCGTGATGAAAATGGCAACGTTGGTGTGCAGCGGCACGGCGCGGTGGTTTAGCTGCACCTGCGGCTTGCGCTCCCGCAGCGATTGCTGGATGACCTGAATCTGCAGCGACAGGGCAGACAGAATGCGCTCCTCCAGCCGGTTAAACTCGTCGAAGCAGCCCCACGCCCCGACCTGGCAGAGACCGAGAAAGATGCGGCTGACGGCTTGGTAGTCGAAGGTGTCGTCGCAGTTGAAGACGAGGACGTGGCGGCCCAGCTGCATGCCGAGGGCCTTGACGGTTTCCGTCTTGCCGGTGCCGGCAGGGCCGATCGGCGAGCCACCGAGGCGCGTGTGCAGGGCCTGCATGAGGGTGAGGTAGCACTTGTCCGTGAGAGGCGTCTGCACGAGCCGCTCGTACGCGCCGATGTATTCAAATCCGTGGTACACCGCCGCCTCCGCCATGCGGCACTCCACTGTCTCCGCGGACTGGTAAAGGCTGTTCATCGAAGTCAGCGAGCGGTTGTTGCTGTTGTTCGCGTTGTTGTTGTTGTTAGTGTTGCTCGTATTCAAGCTCGCACCCACGCCACCACGTTGGTTCACCGCGACGACGTAAAGTCGCAGCACGCTCAGCCAATCGAAGTCGGCGCTCGAGGTCACCTTGCGCGCCGCGAGGAAGCGGGAGACGTCACGCTGGTACACTGCGATGGTGATGAGCTGTTCGCATCGGTAGCGTGCGCTGGGCTCGACAGAGTGGTCCAGCACGCTGCCAGCCAACTTCACCAGGAGCTCATCCATGCTCTTCGTCACCGCCGACGCCGCCGCAGCAGCAGAGGCGGACTTGGCAGACGCCGCCCCAGCCGTCGTCGCCGCGGCATTTGCGTTGGGGTTGTACGCCGCCGTCAGCAGGCCCTCCTGCTGCTTAGTCCACATCAGCTGTAAGGCCAAGCAGACCACCTGCGCCGGCCTCCGCCGGATCCAGTCCATCGACCACAGCGGTGCGTAGTGGGTGCGGTCGGCAAGCAGCTCCGCGTAGGCGCGCAGGGTCGACTCACGCAACGTGTAGGCCACCCCCTGCTCCGCCTCGCCAAGCCACTCGTGCATCGGCCGCTGGCGGAAGGCGATGGGGCCGGGCTGGAAGTCGAGCTCCTCGCCCTCGCTGCTCGCGAACCCGCGCAGCCGCGTCGTGGCGTCCTTCACGTTGCCATCGAGCCGCAGCGAGGCGAGGGCGGTGAACATCTTCTTCAGGTGCTTGTTAAGGAAGAGCGGGTTCTTGCTGTTGCCCATGATCTCGAGCAGATCATCGTCGCCGACGAAGAAGAAGCGCGGGAAGCGGCTGCGTTGGGTGTCGAGGTAGCTTGTCAGTGCCCGCTGCACCGCCGTGAGCTGCGACAACAGACGCTCCAGCGTCGCCTGCAGCTTTTCGTCCTCCAGAAAGAAGGAGGCGCGCACGTCGGGCAGCTCGCCGGAGGAGCGGGGCCGCGGTAGGATGTGCAAGAGCTCGCGACTGGTGCGATCAAACTTGACGGTGTCGTGTGGCAGCTGCGCACGCACCTCGGTGTTGCCGGCAAAGATGCCATCGAGGTACACCCACCGCTTCTGCACCTCGAGCAGCGTCTCCAGCACCTGCCGCAGCCGGTCCAGCCGGGCCTCGGCCTCATTCGTCATGGACACCAGCTGCGGGGAGATGAAGTACGGACTGGCCCGCATCCCGCCAAAGGTACTGAGATCCTCCGTGAGGCGGTCCAGCACCTCATCCCAGCCGCGGATGAGCACGACCTGCTTCTTGTACGCGATGACGCTGAACTCGAACATGTTCCAGTAGTTCGTGATGTTGTGCAGCTGCACCTCAATGCGCCGCTCGCCCTGCGCCATCTCGATCACCTCGTTGTAGATGGACGCGTTGGCGGCCGGATCGCTGTCCCAGATATCGCGCACCCGGATCTTCTCCAACACCCACGGCACGCGAAGTTTCTGCTGCAGCGCCGTCCAGTGCCGCAGCGCGCGCTCCAGCGGCGACATCGCGTCGGAGCGGAGGTCCTGCATGAGGCGGTTGTAGCTCAGCACGGTCTGCAGCTTCGCGATAAGGTCCTTGCACAGCTGGTAGCTCTGCACCGCATCCGGGTAGTGCTCCGTGTCGTCCTCGATCGCTTGCAGCCGCTCGTGCAGCCGCCGCGGCACCATCTCGAAGAAGGGCGTTGCGCCGAGCTCGTTGAGCTCCGCGTAGGCGCTGGCCACGTGTCCCCACACATCCTTCACCCGTGACACGTCATTGAGTAGCTTGTCGAGCGAGGTAAAGTTGTGCGGCGTCTCGCCCAGCGCCTCCTGGATCGCGGTAATGCGGCGCGCCTCCTCGTCGAGGGCCTTTGCCTCGTCGAAGATGGCCGCCACCATCTGCTTCGCCGCCGCCGGTGCGTCCTTCGTCGCCGTGTCGGAGTCCAAGTTGCGGAAGCGCACGTCGAGCTCTTTGATCTTCGCCTCCAGTGCATCGGTGGTGGTGCGAGCCTCCTCGAGCAGGTAGGGGCGGCGGACCTGCACGGCCTTCAGCTTGCGGTCTACCAGCTCCGCCAGGGCGGTGTACTCCTCCCGCACCGCCGCGGCGTACATCCAGTGCTCGGGGAAGACGTGGCCGAGCTTTGTCAGGCTCGTCTCGGCGTCGTCCATCAGCGTGAGATCCTTGTCCATCCGCTGCAGCTGGGTCTTGAGCCCTGGCGCGGAGGAGAGAAAGGCCGCGGCGTCGCGCACGTTGCTGATGACGTCAAGGGCGTCGATCTTCGTCCGCTCCTGCGTAATCTCGCGAAACGTCTTCTCCTGCTCGCCCTGCAGCAGATCCTTGAATTTGGCGTGGGCGTACTGACTCACCTGGTCTAGTTTGCGACCCAGCTCGATCTGCGCGTCTTGCGCGAGAATGACAATGCCGCCAAGCAGCTTGTTCGGCTGTGTGTAATCCATGATGCGAGAGGTGACGGTGTGCATGAGACCCAGTGCATGGCTCCAGCGGTGTAGGTCGCCGCCGAAGCGCTGCTGCATGAGCCCGACGTCCATGTTCAGGAACTGTTGCCCGCGGCGCCACTCCTTCTCCGTGTCGATCGCCTCCTGAACACAGCGCTCGATGGCGTGCAGTGGCTCCGCCAGCGCTGAGGCGGGGAGACGCATCAGCAGGTACTGGTACCCGTCTCCGCTGCTCTCTCGACCGGCGTTATTGGCGCGGTTGCCGCTGCCGACCCCGCCGTTGCCACCCGTCACCGCGGTGCTGCTGCCGTCTGCGGTGGACGGGCGCAGGCTGCTCACGCTGCCACGTCGACTGGCGGATTGCATGTTGCTCAGGCTCATCTCGCCCGCGACATCCGACGTGTCGAGCGCGAAGGTGTCCGCCTGCGTCTCCTCCTCCTTGTAAAGGCGTGGCAGCACGTCGATCCAGCCAAGAAAGCGGTTGAGCTCGCTAATCCAGTGCTGACGCCAGGCGGAGCACGAAGACTCCAGGCGGACCTCCTTGTACACAACCCGCATGCGGATGCGCAGCGGGGTGAGGCGGAAAACGTCCGTCTCGGTGCCTTTCTCGAGAAAACGAACGTCCCCGCGCATGGACTGGAAGTCCTCCGTCCACGAGTGCATGAGGTACTTCATTTGGGTCAGGAGGGCCTCCTCGAGGAGGGGCTGAATTTGCCGCGTCCACAGGTGTGCGTGGACACAGCGCAGCGCCAGGGCATCCACAATGCGGCGCAGCGCCGTCACGCGCTGCAGAATCGCCTCTGGGTGAAACGCACGCACGTGGAAGGCCTTGATCTTTTTGTACACCGACTCCGTCTTGCAGCGCACCTGCTGCACCGTGCTGGTGAAGGTCTGCATCGTGTCGGAGAGCTGCTGGACGTAGGCCAAGAGGCCGTCATCGTTCCACTTCAGCGTCATGCCTCGCTGCAGCATGCGATTCACTTCTTGGTACTCATCCGTCGCCAGCAGCACCAGCGCCGCGTCCTCGCCGTTTACCGTGACGTAGTACACGTGGATCAGCTCGACCAAGGTGTGCGCGAGACGGGCGCGCACCTCGTTGCCACGCAGGGCATCGCGCAAGAAGGACAGTCCCGCTGCCGCTGTCGAAGCACGGCCGCGCGGGGATGGCAGACTGCTGCTGCTGACACCGTTGCGAGTGGAGAGCGCCAGCTCGCCCATAACTCCGCCGTTCGCGGGGCTGCACAACACGTACGAGGTGAGCTGAGCCGCCTCGAGAAAGCGCAAGTCTTCGGCGGTGGTAGGGAAACTCCACGGAAAGGCAACCTCGATCATCCACATGGATGTAGACGCGGAAGAAGCCCCCGCAGCAGCAGCAGCAGCGGCGCCTGGCAGGTTCGAGGACGACTCCCCCGCCAGTTGTGCGGACGCGGAGCCACGGTAGGATGGGGAGATGCTGCGGGCCCGTGGCCGCGTCACGCTGAATGCGGGTGGGCTGGCGACGCGTGAGGCTCCGCCGCTGCTTGGGTTGGTGTTGGCGCCGCCGGTGGCGGTGGTGGCGGGGACGTTAGCGCCTGCCCCGCTCACCGCTAATGCCGCGCCGCTGCCCACGCCGTCGTGCCGTCCCCCGTAGAGGTCCAGATCGCCGGCGATGGCGCCGCCAGACGCGGCGTAGGAGGCGCCGGCGGGGCCGCAGTTCACCGCCCACAGCACCGGGCCCGACAGCAGCATCGTCTGCGTGTCGACGTTGCTGCCGCTGATCAGCCGGTCCACCTCGTCGTACCAGCTCGCCGTGTGTGCGGCGATGCGCTGGAGGATGATGTCGCGCGAGCTGCGGATGTCTCGCACCCGCGCGGTCGTCTTGTACAACCGCGGCGCACCGCCAATTAGCATGCGGTCCCTCGCGACCGCCAGCGCACCGGGGTCGTGCGCCTCGACGAGCTCCTGGGCAATGTGAAGAAACTCGTCGCGGCCCCACTCATTGGCTTCCTCGGCGTAGTGGAGGTGGAGGCAGGCGAGAGCCACGGCGCACCCGTGCACCTCCGAGTCGAGCCGCAGCTCATCGCAGGCGAGCAGGTTAAGCGGGACGCCGATGAAGTCGGCCAGTGTGGAGTTGAGACGCCAGTAGTGCTCGACGTTGCGCAGGTACAGCAACTGGTGCCAGCCGTGCTCGCTGACGTAGTCGAAGCGAACCATGGCGTCGGAGAGCGCCTCGGCAAGCCGCTGCTCCCACATGACCTGGGCTACCAGTGTCGAAACGCCGAAGCGGGTGGTGTTGTAGTTAATCTCCTGCTTCGTGAGGTGAACGTTCACGTAGGACTCCTGGATGTAGGTGACGTAGGCCCCAAGCTTCTCGGCCATGGCGTCCTGGTAGCTCTGCACCACGCGCTGCACCCGCTCCAGCGGCAGCATCTTGAAGCTCTTGTAGGTGCGAAAGACACGCAGACCGCGGCTGTCGGCAAAGTTCGTCACCTGGGGTGCTTTTCCCGGCCCGGCGGGTGAGCTGGCGGCGGTGCTCGTCAGTACGCCGTGGCTGTCGACCGGGATGTGCTGCTGGTTGCTGAGGAGCTGACTCACGACAAGCGCGATCTGCTCATCGCATTGGCTGCGGCGCTGCTGATAGGTCTGCAAAGCGAGGTTGAAGCGGTACGCAGCGGACGGCGTGGTGCGCCAGAGGAAGTTGTCGCGCAGGCGGTACTCGTGAGCAGGACTTGCAGCCCCGCTGCCACTGCCAGCAGTATTCCCTGCTGCTCCTGCTGCTGTGGAACGTGGGCTGACCGCGCCGCCTCTACCACCACGGTTGCCGCTGCGCTGCGGCGTCTGCCCATTCACAGGCGCCGTGTCGCTCCGCAACCCGCAGACGGCGAGCACGCACTCGTTGTACGCGTCCTGCATCGCGAGCGCGTACTCCTCCCCTGGCTGCAGTGCCGGGGCGGTGTTCTTCGCCTGCGCAAAGGGCAGCCGCAGCTGCGTGGAGAAGACGACGCCGAGTTGCCGCATAAGCAGCAGATGACCCTCGAGGAAGTCGCGCACAACGATGCAGCGCTGCAGCAGCGCCTCCACCCGCGGGTGCTCGCCGCGCTCGCGCGGGTTGCGCACGACACGGATTTGCTGCCGCAGCTCCGTACTGTGCTCCACGTAGCGAGCCTGCAGGGTGCGCAGTGCGTGAATGGCCACACGGAGTGTCTGCAAAGACGCAAGCGGGTCGAAGACATCGCCACGGGCACCGCCAGCACCCGCGCCGGTCGCACCGCTACTCATGTCCACGTTGCCGGTAAAAGCAGGGTCGCTGTTGGTGCTTGTGGTGTTGTTCACATTGACGCCGAAGCTGCTGTTGCCGGCGGTGATGGAGATGAAGGCGTCAGCCGCCCCCTCCGTGGCCTCCTCGTCCAGCAGCAGCACGGGCTGCGTCTCCATGACGCTCACCCACCGCCACGCAATCTCCGACACGAGGGCGGTGAGCAGACTCAGCTGCAGCCGCGGCGCAAAACGCGTCGGCCGCGTCGCCGCTGCCAGTATCTCGTCCGCCACGGCGTTGAACTCCTTCATGTCCCGCACCGTCGCCAGCCGCTTCTCTGGGATGGTGTTGAGAAACGCAATGTACTCCTGGACTAGCTTCATGTAACCCACGTACTCGGCCACGTAGTCCGTTTCCACGCGCTGGCCCAGCAGGCGGTGCAGCAGCCGCCACTCCCGCCCCCGCAGCTGCTTCAGCACATCCTCCATCCACGCCACGACGCACTGCCAGTACACCAGACGTTCCTGCACCGCCCACACGCTGTCGTCGTCGTCGCTGCCGTCCCCGACGGCTGCCCCGACGGCCACCGCACCGCTGGAGCCGGCCAGGCCGTTGCCGCTGACACCGCCCGCGACCGCCGCATCCGCCACGGCGCCACCGCCAGGCAGCGTGACGGCGTGTCCGGCCACATCGAGTGCTCCGGCCGCGTTGGAGGCGTTGTAGGCGCGGCTGTTGGTGTTCTGCTGCTTCTTCGCCAGCTCCTCCTCCTCCACCTTGCCCGCGAGCAGCGGCTCCATCGTGAGGGCCTCGCTGCACTTGTTACGCACCTGCAGAATGCGGCGAATAAAGCTTGGGTCCTTGGCTGGCTCCCCGAGACGGTCAATCAGCTGCGGGACGTCGAGTTGGGGGTTGGCGTCGCACAACTTCAGCAGGTCTTCGTGAACGTAGCGAGTAAGGTCGATTTCAGGCAGCACGTGGTGCATGGAGCGAATGCCCGTGAGGAGGTCCTGCACCTGTGCCCGCAGCGCCGACTGCGTCTTGTGAGAGCGCAGCATCGGGTCGTAGATGTTCTGCAGCATACCCTGCAGCGTGTTGAGTGGCTTCTGCAAGTCAAGCGACTGAATGAAGAGATCACGCACGGAGAGCGGACGAGGCTCCGCTAGGCTTTGCGCATTTCGCCGTTCAAGCAAAATGCAGCTCAGCGCCTTCGACTTGTTGTGACTACTGCCGGTGTTACTTTTATTATTTCGCGCAGCGGCGCCACCAGCCGTCAGCGCAGTCGCACCACGCAGCGGACTGCCCGGGGCACCATCCTCCATCAACGCGGCTTCCTCTGCGAAGGAAACGGAGCGGAAGAAGGCGGCGGGGTCGGTGGTCGCTATCACGCGCGATCCACCCGCCACGTCACTGCTGTCGGCGACCTCACAAATTGCCACAAAAGGGACGCGAGCGGTGAAGAAGGCGGACTGCAGGAAAGCAGTGTTGTCAACTCCACTGTCGCTGTTGTTGTTGTTGCTGCTGCTATCACCTGCTCCTGCAGCACCGACGCTGGCGCCGCCTATCGGACTAGCGGGAGACGCAAACCGCAGCACATCTGGGTTGGCGCTGATGGCAGCGCGCACCTTTTCTTGGGTGCCGTGCTGAGTCAGTAAGACAACAAACTGCACCACGTCATCTGCAAAAGGAAACATCATCGCGGAGCTAAAAGGGAAATTGTTATGTAACGTTTAAGAAAGTGAACCTGAGGCTTTGATGTTTTCGTCACTACTTTATTAAGAGTGAGAGAGAGGTATTGTACCAAGAAAAAAAAAGTGGAGAAGGCAAATAGTCTATTTGTCGAAAATTTTGCTGGGGTAGAGGAAAATAAAACTGAGACAATTGGAAGTTTGAGAAGATAATTGAAAAAAAAGGTAAACAAGGTAATAATAACTAAAAACGCGAGAGAAAAAACAAAACAGAGGAGAGTACAAACGATGACAATGATGGCAATCGCAGCAGTTGAAAGAGGAGATGAAACAAAATGTATCGGAGTGAATAAACGCAATTGAGCTGATAAACAAACTTAATAANGTCTAATGATAACGCTAGTACAGAAAAAAAAAAACAGCTACTTCCAAAAAAGTCGCCTTTACAAGACGACAAAAAACACAATGCACAGATGGCTTAGATGCCTCTATACCGCTTTAATTGCGCGACGAAGGAAAAAATGGAATGTGCTGGAATCAGTCAAAGTGATTTCAAGTGTCAGAAACGCCAAAAAAGGCTAGTGACCCCGAAAAAGCGGGAAGCAGTGATGTGAAAACTTCTTTAGTTTTGTGTATAGAAAGCTTCTACAATGAACACGCAAACAAGGACGGTGTTTATTTTCTATAGTCGTAACGTAAAAGGAATAAAAATGCAAGTTTGGAATCAAGTGTGGCAACGCGGTGTGACTGTATATTTCTGTATTGTGTATGTTCCGCTTTTATTCTTGCACACTGATTGGACTTCTCTAGTGGGGTTTCACGGTTTTATTCAAACAGTAAAAGGAGTAGAAAATTGAAAAACAGGCAACGTCAAACAAAACGTATTATAGCCTTTGGACAACACGGAACTGTCAGAAGGAGTGCAAACAGAAAAAGAGTCAAACACTCACTGTTACATTCATTCCAAGCGTGCCTGTTCAAGAAGCAATTTTGCTCCGCAATAGTTGCGGGGTGTAACGTTCACTCTGAGACTGAAAAAGACAAAAAGCTGCTAAAATCTACTGTCGCGCACGGCCAACACAACGAGAATGCAAAAACTAGCAATTTGATGTACAGCACGTTAGTTTGCGCGAGTCGTTGTCGCCCACTTTTCAAAAGAATGAAATGGCGGACGTTTCGCACGGAACTCTGCTTGCGTGTGTATGTGATGTTTAAAAGAAAATGCACCACGTTAAAGGACGAAGCAGGCGGATGAGAGAGATAAAAATAATAATACGAGATTGGTAGAAGTAGTTGAATAGAGAAAAAAGCGTGAGTGTTCGACATAATCTCTTGGCTTCCCTTATAGACACACGTATAGCACAAGTCAAATCTGCAGGAAAAAAACAAGCCAACGAGCAGGGCAGATGCTCTTTCAGATGTGATACTCATTGCGCGCTGCGAGTGAGTACATGATTGCAAAGCAACTGATACCAGGTTCAAATAAAATCATTTTCTGTCGGAAACTAACGCAAGGCTTCGTCAGCGTGACTTGTCATCACATCCAAAATAACTTGTAGCTACACGTTTGTTGTCGTTGTTCTTTTAAACATTACAAAGGTTTACATTTTTTGTCAGCAGATGCATGAAAGTGCGAGAAGAAAAAGCGATAAGCAGCATATGCCCATCGAAGTTTGAGAGTTGATTGGCAATTGAAGCGACACAATAAAAAAATAAAAGCAGCGGATTTTGACAACGATCAAACAACAAATCAGCTTTACTTTTTTACAAGTAAAAAAAACAAGCTCGAGAACAAAAAGAAGATTTAACCATTACAACACCCATGATAACAATCTCTCCGTCTCACTGATCGGGTCGCGGCTCACGAGCACTGCGGTGGCGTCGTGACGAATGCCGCTGTTGCTGCTGCTGCTTTGGCGTCGATGCCGCCCGCTGTGGCGCCTTCTTTCGCTCCAGCAGCACCACACTGGACAAGATTGGCGTCTTACACACGCAGCAGTCGGCGAGAACTTCCGCGCAGTCCTCGCACACGGCGTAGTGGCCGCAGGGCAAAAAGATCACCGCGGCCTCCGCGCTCAGGCAGCGCCAGCACATGTGCACCTCCTGACGTCGTGTGCCGGGTCGGACAGGTGCCGAGCCAGCAAGAGAGTAGGAGAGATCACCGAAGTGCATGGTGGAGACCGCGCGGCGGCGGTGGTGCAGGCGTCGACGCTGCTGCCGTGCGGTCGCCTCGTGCTGATTCTGAATCGCCTCCAGGGCCGCATCCAAGGTTGAAAACGGGGTGTCGGAGGAGAAAGAGGTGTTGAAAAGGCTGCCAGCGCCGTTGCGGGACTCGGCGTCTTCGCCGCTGTCGGAGAGCCGCGACGACGCATTCGACGTAACGGACGCAGTGTCGTTGTCGTCCTTCGCGTCGTCTAGAGCGTTCCCCGTCGCATTCGGGTGAATGACACGCTCCTCGCGGTACTGCAGGAAGGTGCGGTCCACCACCTCCGTCACGGCGTACAAGTCGTTGCCGATACGTACGTAGGTGAGGGCAACGTTTACCGGGACCCCGTCCGGAAAGCTGGCGGTGTCCCGCAGCACCTCGACCACGCCATCCGCCGCCGTCGACAACTTCCGCTCGCCATCGCGCTCGTTGGCGGTATCGTCACTCTGTTGTCCATCGCTGCCTTCCTCAGGGTTGGCGTAGCGCTGGCTCTGTGCTGCCGTTGCTGCCGCTGCTGTCCCAGTCGGCATAGTGTCGCCGTCAAAGCACAGCGTGTCTTCTCGACCCGCTCGCCGTCCGTCGAAGCCGACGCTGCTGTTGTCGGCGAAGACGGTGGTCGATGCACGGCCAATCCCTTCCGCCGTCTTCGTGCGCGCGTGCCACGGGGCGTGGAAGTCGGCGTCTGCACTGGCCACGCTGTCGCTCGACTCGGTGAGCAGAAGCAAAGGCGGCAGCGGCGGACTCGTAACCTTGGACACCGGTCCATTCGCGCCTTCAGTGTTGTTGTCACCACCACCTTTGCCACTGCTGCCGGTGGTCGGCGCGCCGTCTCTGTTAGCGCTGTCAAGACTATTTCCGCTCAGCGCTTTCGCACCTCGCCGGTTTGGCAGGCCTTGCGCACGTGTGGTGGCGGGTGTGCCGGCCTCCGGGTTGGATGTGAGCGACGATGACACGTCATCACCCGCAAAGGTCGCGGTGCCTGAGTCCACCCGCGGGGGTGGGGAGACATTGAGAGAGTTCGTGAAAGAATCAGTGCGGAGCACGTGGTGGCGTGTGTGCGCGCTGTCGAGTGGACTGGGTGGGCAGGTGTTGAGAGAGGATGCTCCTTTGGGGAAAGATGCTTCGTCGTCGTAGCCGCTGCCAATGTACCGGTTGGTGGAGCTGTTGAAGCGGGTGCCGTTGTGTCGCCATTCCTGCAGCTCGTCCACCCAGCTACTCCGGCGGTGTCCGCTAATGCCCCCGCCCGGGCTGGAACTACCATTTCTATGACTGTAGGGATTGTGATTATTATTATTGCTGAAGCTGCTGCTGTATGAGGCAATGGATTGCTCAAATGTCGCCATGAGGGCGGCCTGTTTCGCACGGCGGGCGGACTGCGCCATCTCGCTCGCGAGCAGCAGCGTCTGCGCCACCGCCTCTGCCGTCGACGTGTAGATGAGCGTGACGCAAATAGTCGGCTGTTGTTGTTGCTGTTGTTGTTGTTGCATCATACGTTGCTGCGGCAGGTCCACAGCCGGTCCGTCACACACGCGCCGCTGTGCAGGATTGAGAGGCGTGCCAGCGTTGGCAAAGTTGGCGACAGCCCACTCAGGCACGGGCAGCGGCGCGCCTTCGTAGGTGCTGCGTTGCACCTCGAGTCGATGCAGAAACGCTTGGGGCAGCTGCGGCGGAGCCGTGAAGAAGAGCGTCGCGACGGAGATGGGTGAGTAACCGGCTTTGTTGGCTGCCGCCTGCTTGTGGTGGATGCGGCGCCGCCACGCGGCAATGCGGCGTTGCTGGCGCTGGCGGTGCTGACGGTGCCGCTTTGCGCGACTCGCCGCGGCAGCCGCGCTTCTATTCCGACTGTCTTTTTGGCGTTTTGGCGAGCCACGCTGCCGTCCTGCCACCGCCCGGCGCTCACTGCGTCGTTTGCTGCTTTTTTGATCATGCCGGCTTGACTTCCGGGCCTCCCGCTCCTCGCGGGTCGTCGCCCGTGCCTGCTTGCGTCGGTCGCCCCGCGTTGTACCTTGTTGCTGCCGCTTTTCCTTTGCTCGGCGGCGACGAGGGCGGCCATCTGACACATCGTCGTCGATGCTGTCCTCGTCATCATCTTCGCTGACAGAGGTGCTGCGACTGGAGGAGCTGTCGTCAATACTGCGGCTGCCCCTGCTATCACTGCTGTTGCTTTCGCTGTCGCTGCTGTTCGTGTCTTCATAATCGTCACTGCTGCCATTGCCAGAGCTGCTGCCACCACCGCGGTGTCGCCGACCTCGGCGTGTGCTCTTGCTCTTGCTGGTGTGGTTCTTTTTCTTTCCATCTGCCGAGTCCTCACCGCTCGAGTGCGCGTCGGCGCTGCTGTTGCTTCGCGTGCTGAGCGACGGCTCCCTCTGCGGCACAAACGGCCCCAGTTGACGACTCAGCACATCGAGAGAGAGCTCCGCCACCTCCACCTGGCCCTCCAGCACGCGCGTCACCCCGCGCGTCTCGTGCGGGTGTCGCGGCAGCCCCGTCGACGCAGACGCGTTCTGCACGGCGGCCAGCGACGATGACGAGCGGGCGTTGTGCGGCAGCGTCGAGGCGCGCCGCTTCGGTGTGCTGGACCGCTGCCGGCGATCGCCGCCGCCGCCCCCGCCGTGTCCAAACGAGGAGGAGAGAAAAGCGTCCCCGGTGGCACACGCGTCCCGCAGGAGAAAAACCTGTTCCGGCAAGGTGACGCCCACGGCGGCGTGGTAGCGGCGGACGTCGTGGTCGCCGATGGTGTCCGGCAGCTCGAGGGCAGGCAGCACCGGTGCAGCGAGCGCCGTCGGTAGCGCAGTCGGCGCGGAGGTCGTAGCCGCAGTGGCTGGCGGCGACGGCGGTTTCGCTGCCGCTGCCGCCGCCGCTTTCTGGGCCTTCTTTCCTTTTCCTTTTGCCTCCGGTGGTTCCAAAGGGGATGTGGTGGACTTCTTAGCGTCCTTCTTACCTGTCTTCTCTGCTTTGCCGGTCGCAGCTTTGTTAAGCGTGTTGCTGCCCCCGTTAACTGCCAAAGACTCGCGTTTTTCCCTGCCATCTATCTTTGTAAGGAGGCTGCCAGAGGAAGGCCGCTCCACAGCCTCCGTAGCCGATGTGGGAGCAGCAGTGGCGGTTGTAGTAACTGAACTTTTTGCAAGACCCTCCGCGTTGCTCGCGTCCTTCTTCGGCGACGGAGTAGAGGCGGATATCTCAATCTTGAGGGGCGTCTGGGGTGGGGTGTCTAGGTGGCCCACATCCGTCAGCGGCTCGGCCAGTCCACTGTTGTCGAAGCTGTCCAACGAGTGCAGCGAGTGCGCAAAGGCGTTGTCGGTGCTGTCTACTGTGTGCAACACGTCGCTCACGGCAGCGCCAGTACTACCAGCCGTATCCTTCCTCGGTTGTCCAGCCTTGTCCTGTGTTGGAGATGAATCTTTGTGTTCACCGTCTTTGTCGCTCTCGTGACGGTTCTCCGATGCGAGCAGGTCCATTAAGTTTGTGGTGGCTTCCTTCTGAGACGGCATCGACAGCATCGAGCCGTTTGCGGACAGCATGGACGACGGCGCCGAGAGCACTGTTTCGAAGCCGTGCGTCTCTGGCGGCGCCTCGGTAGCCGCACTCGCCGCCGCTGCAAAGCCCGAGCCGGCGCGCCGCGGACCCGACCCGGGTCCCTCACCGCGCGAGCTCAAGCTCGCCTCCAGGCTGTGGGGGGCGAGCGTGTCAGACGCGTTAAAGAGCGAGCCGTCGAGCGTTTTGCTGGACTTGGCACTTGCTTGGATGGTCATCACATTTGATCCGCCCCCGCTGCCGTCCGCGTGTGCGTCCCTGTTGTGAAGTTTTTGGGCGGTGGTGGTGGTGTTGGTGGTGGTGGTGAGTGGGGCATCCGCCGCTGCGAAATGCGTCGCACTGTCGCCAACGAAGCTATGCAGGCTGTGCAGACTCTGCGAGCGCACGTGTCGATTGCCGACACCACCGCTGTTCTCTGTCGGCCCGTCGCCGTCTCGGAAGTCGGCGGAGTCGGAGGCAAAGACACCGCTGCCGCCCATGCCCACCGCGTGCCACGACGTGGAGCGGCCGTGGCGCAGACCGCTGGGCTGGAGAAGGCTGGTCGAGCGCGACTGCGGCGGACGCGCGGCTTCCATCCGGTACGACTGCAGTGCTTCTCTGTCATGCTCGCTATCGGTGCCGCTCCCTAGATCCACTTCATGCATCGCCGCTGCTGCGGATGATCTGGCAGCGTGATCGGAAGGGGAAGAAGACATGGCGAGGCCAGACCCCGCGTTACCCTTCTGCGCTGCCGTGAGCGCCCGTGTGCGCTGCTGAAGCTCCAAGCGGTACTGCCGATCCAATTCCTCCAGGTAGCGCCGCCGCGCCCGCTGCTCGTCCTTGTAGGTGAAGAAGCACAAGAAGTTCTGCGCGCCAGCCGAGAAGGTCTGCGTGGCGTGTAGTGTGAGACTGCGAAGAAGGGTGGCGCGGTCAGCACCGATGACATATACCATGCGCAGATCCCCCTCACGCGGCCCGCGCGGTGGCGTTGGGGCTGCTGGGGTCGATGACACGGGCTGTGCCGCCTCCGCCGCGTCTACGCCGGCACCTAAACTTCGTGACGGCGAGGAACGCGATGCTTCTGGTCGCATTTTCGCATCCTGTGCTGTGTCCTTCGTTGGGCTGCCGTGCTGACGCAGTGGCGATGACGAGGCGTGCGGGTTGTCCTTGTCGCTGTAGACGCTGCTAGTCTCCTGCCGCAGCGAGTGCGTCTTTCCCGATTGCCCCGTTGAATCGGAACCGCTGGGCGTTGCTTGCTCCACCGCGCGCCGCTGCCGACGCCCCTTCCCCAGCGGCGAGCTTCGACCCTCCCCGCTGCTCTCCTCGCTGCTCTCCCGCAGAAGCGAATCTTTTTTCGTCGCCTGGTACGAGGAAGAGTTGCGTGAGAAGTCACCGCTGGCCTGCGCGGTTACGTCGTCGAGCTTCAGGCGTCGACTCGCCTTCAAGAACTCCATCGCCGCGTCGTTGGCGCTGGTGCTGTTCAGCGGTGTCGGGGCGGCGCCATTGGCGAGGGTCAGCCCACCGCCCATCGGTCCTGCTGTTGGTGGCTTGAGAGACTCTACTGAGGGCAGCGTCGACGGCGGCGTTTGTGTGCGCTGCAGAGCAGACGGCGTCCGCCGCCCCGACGACAGCTCCGGGTCGCTTTTGTGGGATGACACCGAGGTGCCCAACGCGCTGCCAAAGTCTTCTTCTGCGAAAGCACCCGTGGCGTCGGAGAAGGTGGTGCTGACCCCTGCACCCCCGCGACGCTGCGGGATGTTAGTGGACTCCTCGGGCGACGGTGGTGATGTGCGGCCACGACCGCCGTTGTCACGTGAGTTGCTGTTGCTGTGCTGATGGTTGCTATCCGTCTTGCCCTCCCCGCCGCCCCCGCCGCCGCTGTTTAGTGACGACTCCAGCGCGTACTCGCCGGAGTTGCTAACGTGTGAGATAAGGTCCGAGTGCGAAAAGTCGCCGAGGGCCGAGCTGGAGTTGCGGCGATCTGCCGAGCTGCGCCGCGGCCGCCAGCTGGAGGGTCGCCCGGCGTTGCTGTACGTGCTGTTGCCGGTCAGCGTGAGCGCCGTCGGCTGGCCCGACCCACCGAGGCTGCTGTTGTCGCCGTTGAACCGCGGTGCCCGGGACCACGCCGACGGCGACCCGGCGGGGCCGGAGACGGCGCTGGCCGCGCTCGCGGCGGTGCTGCCGTGTGACGTGGACAGCGCTGCCCACGTTGGCGGGCCGCCGGGGCCACGGCGCACGATGAAGCGCTCCGCACGGAACTGAACGGTGCAAAGCAGGGCCTGGTAGCGGGGCCGCAGCGTCTGCGCCTGCCGCACCCTCTCCACGAGCGCCTCCAGTGCGGTGACGGCGCTATCGGCGATATCCGCCGCCGCCTCTCGACGCTTGCGGGTGCTGCGCCGCGACTCGTGCACCGGCGGCGGCAGCGCGATGGCCGCCGGCACGGCCACCTCGATTTGACCTGTTGCCTGCCGGTTTGTTTTGCTCCGCTTCTTCTGCACTCCGCTAGGCGACGTGACAGCCGTGGAAGGCGCGGTGCTCGGGAGCTGCGAGAAGGAGTGGGTGAGCCGCCGCGACGACGACGCAGATGCGGCAAACGCCGGGTTGAGGTTGGATAGGGTGGGGAACGGGTCGAGGTGCCGCGTGCCGCTCGCCTCGTCGCGGCCATCCCCGAGTAGCGGCACCCACGGTGACTGGCTGCCGCGGCGTCGAGTGGTAGCGCTGCCGCTGCTGCTGTTGCTGCTGCTGATGTGCATTGCCGGACGCGTCGCACGACGACTTGTCATGCTGCTGTTGCCGCTCTCCAGCTCGGAGGAGTTCTGCAGGGCGGAGGTGTCAGGGCTGCCGTGTCCACTGCTGCCGTGCTCCTCCTCAATGGAGTCGTTCAGCACCGACTCGTCTTCGTCCTCGATGTGGGTGTACTGGAGGTACTGCATCAACACCGCCGCAATGCGCTGCGCTCGCTTGGCCGACTTGCGGTCGTGCTGGCCGCGGTGCGCCATCGCCGTCTGCTCCGCCACAGCCACCTCCAGCAGTCGCTGGTTGTGTCGGATGTAAGCGTACTTGATGGCGTCAAAGTCCATGAAACCAGAACCGTCGCTCTGCAACAGCTTTCCACGCTTCGGCCCGGCGGTACTCATGCGCAGCGCGTAGGGGCCGCTCAGCGGCCGAGGAACTGTCGACGTCGCTGCCGCCGCTACCACGGCTCGCGTGGCGACCGGCATGGGTGAGGTGGCCAGCTGAGCCGCCACGGCCGCCTGCACTTCGGGCGACCCGCCGACGTGCCGTGCGTGCTCCTCGCTGCTCAGGGTCGGGCCACGGTGCGACCGGCCGTCTCGCTGCACGTCCAGCCGCGTGGCGCTGCGCAGGCGGGATGCCGGATTGAAGCCACTCTCCGCGAGGGGGGCCGTGAGCGACAGCAGGGCGGCGGATGTAAGGCGGTACTGCTTTAGCTGCAGGCTTACGGAGGGCTGGCGGCGTTGGCTGCCGGGCAGACTGGATGAAGCCGCGGCTGGGGGTGTGCCAAAACTACTGCCCCCTCTTCCATCACCCGCGCCGCCTTTCTTGCTACTACTACTACCACCGCCACCATTGCCACGCTGTTTCGAGGCGGGAGAGGAGGAGGAGGATCGGCTACCCGGTGTTGAGGTCGCACCACGCAGCTCTCTCTCCAGCTTGACGGCAAGAGAGCGGGTGGCGGTAGACTGCAGCTGCAGCGGTAGTTGAAGCCCTAACACAAGGTCCTGCCCATCTAACGTCGGCGTCCACCACGACGGGTAGAGCGCGTCGGTTGATCCGGCAGCACCACCAGCAGAAGCTGCGGCGGCGGTGGAAGGCGACGAAGGTGTTGCCGGAGAGGCTTGCCCAATCGCTACAGCAACCGGTGTCTCCGCCTCCACCTGCCCAGGGTTCGCTCCTCCGTTCGTTTTGTCCTTTCCGCCACCGGGGCCGTGCAGCTGCGTTGATGCCTTTTTGTTCGACTTGCGCACCTTGCTGTCCTCCGTGCTGGACGTGGTGCTGATGGGAGAGCCGGTGAGCACCGTCTTCAGCGGCGAAGAAGATGTGCTGGCGGGCGTGGAGGGTGCCACGCCGGGTTGTACGTACTCCGCCGTTGCCGCTCTCGAGCCGCGCGGTGCAGGCGGCAATTCACCGCGCTGGATCGCCTCGGACGCGAGGAATTGCGGCACAGCCAGCTCGTGAAAGAGGCGGGTGTGAAGGGGGACGAAAGGAATGGTGAAGACGTACTTGCTGTGGCGCCGGTACGCCCGCCGCATGAGCAGCAGACTAATGGCTTGCACGACATGCGCCAGAATCCATAGCCCAAAGAGCACGAGGCAGACGAGGGTGAGGGTGTTGATGAGAACTTCGAAAGCCATTATAGCAAGGTGTTGCTTTTTATGTTTCTCTACAACTTATAAATAGACAGAGACTGGGAACGGCTTTTGGAAAAGAGAGCCAGGTTCTTTCGGTATCAGAAGTGTCTGCAGTTGAAATCAGCAGGGAAAAAAAAACCTCCTAGATGCGTGTAAACAGTGGCGCAAGGCGTGTATAAGGCATGAAAAAAAAGCAACAAAATAAGGTATTGAAGTAGGAAGAAAAAAGAAAAAAAAAGTAGAAATACAAGGGTGGGGAGCAACAGAATACAAACTCTGTTGTACAAGAGACGCAAAGTGAAGGGAAAAATGAACAAACCAATATAGAGTTCAGACTAATAGAAAATAAGGCAACTTTTGCCGCGGGAAGTAAAACACGTGGTGACGTGCGTGAAAGGAGGTGAAAAGTAATGATCAATCTAAGTGCAAGAAACAAAAAGGAATTGATAGCAATCAGTGTTAAAATATTTTTTATAGTGAACTACAGAAAAACAGAAGAGGGAAATGAGGTGATGGAAAAGCGAATGGATGCTCGACGACTGGCGTCAGCATACTCACACTTCCTGCTGCACAGCTGTTTGAAAGCAACCCTGACTCTATACGCGGTCAGGTAAAAAAAAGGAAATGGGAGTTGTACCTTAAGCAAAGGACACGAAAAGCCGTACGTTGAGGCTGCAGAAACAAATCAAAGGCTGTGGCGTCGTAAGTGCGTTGTTGACAGGTCGATAATAAAAGTGAAGCATCGAAGTTAAATCGAATAATAGGAAAGAAGTAATGGGGGGAGAAGGAGGGGCAACGTGAAGCACGATAAGCAAACAGAGAATCAAGCTAACACATCATATCAACAACGTGAACACTACGTAAAATTCAACACCAAAACCTTTGCAAAGGTGGTCAGCTTTAGTTTTTTCCCTGCGTGGCTAGCAATCAATCGATTTTTGCGGTGCGTTTCAAAGCAGGAGCTTTTTTTTTTTCATTCTAAATCTTGCGGCAAAGCACTAAAAGCAAAGTCAAAAAAAATTGCTGCAGTTTTGAACTTTCTAAGTAAGTGGCATTAAAGTGAATTACAGTAATGCTTTATCCTCCTTTTTGTATGGATAATTAAAAAAAAGAATGCAACTGAGAACACAGAAACTCAACGCAAAAAGACACTACAGTTGCTGAACACAACTGTCAAAACAAAACAACGATAGGCAGCCCGCAGCTGCGCGATCAAGTGGAAAAAAAAAGATACTTAATAAGCAGTACAGAGAACAAGTCTACAGGAAGATACCAAAAATTCGCTGAAAAACTGAAAGCGGACTGGAGAGGGAGTGAGGAGCAAACAAAGATACAAGAAAAAAAGGACGAGAAGAGGCCAAAGTCTAGAAAAAAGCTGTAATGAAAGGTTTAAAGAAGAAGTCAAGCCAGGTTTTCGCACGGACAACTACGCTACAGATGCGGGGTGCGCGCTTCAGAATACAAAAGAATGAGGGGCAAATTTTTACAACAGCTCATCGCTTGGCGTAGGTGTGCGTGGGTTGAGAGAGGCGCAACTTGCCCCCCTATCAACTTACGCGGTGGACACTTACATGAAGCTGCAGCAGCTCGTGTTGACGGCTTCGCGCTGGCAGGGCTGGGCAAGGGACATGGCGGGCACCGTCGACGGCGTGCTCGTTGCCCCTTCGAAGGCGGTCAGTGTTAGGTCCAGCAGCTGATTCAGCGTCGGTGGCGCCTTCTGCCGCTTGCCCGCCGCCTCCGCCTTCACCAGCACCTCCGCCACCAACACGTTCAGATCTTGGTGCAGCGCCGCCAGCTCCTTTTCGATGGTGCTAGCGTTGCGCAGGTCCAACGTGACACCGAGGTCACGAAACAGCAGCGCCTGCTCCGCCTGCTCCCGACGCTGGCGCTCTCGCCGCAGCGCCGCGATCGCCGCGTCTGAGTTGGCCGAGTAGCGCGACGCCTCCTCCGGCGTCACTGCGCCGTCCGGCCGGCACTTCGCCGCCGCAGCATCGTGGTCCACCCCCGCCGCGTTCTGGTTTGTTGGGGTGGTGGCGGTGGCGTTAAAGTCCGTCTCGCCCTCGCTGGCGGCGGAGACGGAGGCGGCGGTGAACATCTGATACGACGTGGCCCCGCCGTTGGAGAAGGGGGAGCCGGACGACTCGATGCCACGACCACTCTGCGCATCATCTTCCTCGTTGTCCTCGTCGAGGCCGGACAGCTCCGAGCACACCCCGTCGTCGGTGGGTTCATCGCCGCGGGAGCGTCCGCCACCGGCTGCGGCGGCGGCGTTTGCCTTGCGATCTTTTCGCGTCCCCAACGGCGAAGTCACCGAGCTCGCATCACCACCGGCAGGCAGCGCAGGGCTGCGACTGCCGCCGTCACCTCCGCTTTTTCCCTTTGCTGCGCCGTCAGACGCCTTCTGTGACCCGTCGCGGTGCTCGCCTTTCCTTGCCTTCTGGCTCGCCGCACCCGCCAGGACGCCTGTCACCACCCCACTGAGGTGTTGCAGCTCGATAACCTGACGCTGACGGGAGATGAGTTGCTGGGTGGTGCCGAGTGGCGGTGGTGGGACGTAGAGGGGCCGCTGGTAGTGTGTGCGCCGCTCCCGCTCCTCGTCGCTGTTCCCCGTGCTCTTCGCCCCTTCATCACCAGAGGTGGTTGCGGTGTTGTTGTTGTTGTTGTTGCCTCTTCCGCCTGCGCCAGCGCCAGCAGCAGCACCAACGACGGACGTGGCCGACGACGGCGAGAACGCGTTCTCATCCTCCATCTGCGAGGTGAGGGTGAACCAGTGACGCAGCACCGCCTCGGAAAAGTTCATGGCGCTGCCCGCCACCTGCTTCTGCCCGCCTAACTCCACGGGAATCGTGTGGGGGTGCATGAAGCGAGCCAGATCAGGTCGGTCGATCATCCGCACGGCATCGCGGACGTCGTCGGGGCTGTTGCCGACACAGGCTTTGATCGCCATGCGAATCTCAAACGACGCCCCGAGCACGAGGACGGTGCCGAGCATCATCGGGTAGTACTTAGGGAACATGCTAAAGAAGGTGCCGGAGTTTCGCAAGAACGACTCGTGCGTCCCCCACGGCGCGCCCTCCTCGTTGATTAATAGCGTGAACTGCTGCAGGTAGCACGTCGCCTCCTTCTCCGCCTCCTGCACCGTCTGCGCACCGGCCGGCTTGCCACTGGCCGCCGCCGCCGCCCGCTGCTGCCGCGCCTCCGCATCGTCCTCGTTGTTCTTCAGCAGACACTGCGCCTGCATGAACTCGAGTAAAATCACCAGCAGCCGCTGCGCCTCGTCCAACTCGAGCGTTGGCAGGGTGAAAGCGGACATGTTGACGTACAAAATCGGGCGACCCTCAAGGTCGTTGCCAAGGAGATGCAGCGCACCACTGCGCAGCGCCGCTACCGTGGTCGGGGTCACGCTGATCGTCGGCAGCGTCCGCTCAAAGACACGGCGGCGCCGCAGCTTGGCAAGGGCGTCGTCGACGCTCAGGTGCTTTGACCGCAGATAGCGCAGCAGGTAGGCGTTCACGGCTGTCATGGAGAGGCCGTAGGTCTCGTAGATCTCCCGCGCGGCCGCGTCTGCCTCTGGGGTGGTGAGGGCAGTGACTGCGGCACGCGCCTCTGCACCGCTGACGCTGGCGGCAGTGTGGGCCACGGGCGACGCCGCGGACTGCGTAACTGGGAAGCCGAGCACCTTCTTGGCCTCCGCAAGGATAACCGCCTCGCGGTGGATCTTCTTGTACCGCTGCTGCTCCGCGCTCATTGGTACTAGAGATACTAAAAGAATTGTATTGAAGGAGAAAAAAAGTTTATATTTAAAAATCAAAGTGAGAGCACGTACCAATCAAGCCAAAAGCAGTCTTAAAATTTATTGAGTAGAAGACTAAAAACTGTTCGTTGCATATATGTACTGAAGCGATATATTTTTGTATAGAGGTTGTTTTTGCGCTACAAAGCAGACTTAAATATCTAAGCCAGGTTCTTAATACACAGAGAAGCCCTCAAAATGAGTAGAAGCTCTTTTTAAAGAGAAAGAAAATGCGCTTGTTGCTGAAATTGTGAGAGGAACGTGCGATGTGGTGATGAAAATGTACGCACACTTTTGTTAATGTGCAGAATACCATCAGCAAGCCGGCAAAAATACATATATTATATAGAGCCAAAAAGAGAGAATTAATAGTGACTGCCTAAAATCAAGGTGGACAATTGCGATTTTTTTTTTCCGTTCCCTAAGCCCGGCGTATACAAAATTCTGCTATGTCGCCACCTTTGAAAAGAACTGAGAGGAGAAACATGATCCGCTATTTACTGAAAACGCAAACTGCAAAGATCATAGATATAAAGCTTCTCTTGACACAACACGGTTAAATACATTGTAATGGATGAGCTCATCTCTGTTGGTTACACATCCAGGCTCATCGTAAGCCTCCTAATTTTCTGTTAGTATCTTGATCACTTATTTTAACTTCTAAGAGCTACTGTGAACAGAAAACCAGACTACCAAAAGGGAAAGCAAACAGAGGCTCTTCTACACTTTCCGCAACAAATTTATGAAAAAGTGGCTAGCGCAAAGGCACAACACGGCCGTGCAACAAAAGAAAGAAAGAAAGTTCTCCCTTGCAAACAATAACAACACCAACATGTGAAAACCCCCAACCGTGCTCAAGCATCAAACAGTAGAGTACCTCCAAATGACACACCTCTCTTATTGTGTTTACGCACACTCATCACTCGACCAGCAGGTTGTACATGTGGCGCGTCGTGTAGTAGCTCACACAACCAAGACCCATCCAGCTGCTGTAACCGCACCACTTCAGTCGCTTGTGCACCTTAAACTGCTGAAAAGAAGCGAGCATCCAGACCCACGACGCCACGGTGGGGGTCATGAAGATTTTGCGCTGCTGCTCCGCCAGCTTTGCGGCATCCAGTGGAGCTGCAGCCATCGCAGAAGAGAGCGTCACGCTCTCTGCGTTCTGCACACCGGAAGCATTCGCAGTGCTTCCGTCAACGCTCTGTGCCGTTGGTGTTTGCTGGCCCTGTCCCGTCGAGGGGTCGCCGTTCATCGCTTTCTGCATGTTGGGCAGCGTGCCCTGCAGCGCCTCCTGCAGGAACTTTCGCTCCCCTGCGTCGACGAGAAAGGTGGTGCCGACGGTCCACATGGTCAGCAGCGTCAGAGCATTACTTTGACCCTGAATGTGCTGCAGCCCACTGAAGGTGTAGACAGCGCAGCTCAGGAACGCGTCAAGGTACATGTGGCGCGTGTTGGAGCCAAGAAACGAGGCCTTGTCCTTCGCCGCAGTGTCGTCGAGACGAGCGCCACCCACAAGAAGGTCCAGCTGCTCCGCCTCCGTCAGTGTCGGCTTCTCGACAGCCTTTGCCTTTGAGTTGGACGCTTTCAGCTCCTTGGCCGGCAGCTCCGCAGCTGCAATGGTTTTCGTGCTTGTCGAAGCCGCAGCTGCTTCGATCGCGTTGCCGTCATCTGCGCTCGCCGCCGCAGACGAGCGTGAGAAAGGCATCCAGCCCATGATGTGTGAGAGCACCGGTGAAAGGGGAATCAATGAAATCAACGCGACCTTGGCCACTTTTTGTTCAATACGAAAAAGTGCCTCAGAAGAGCACGTAGCACAGCAGGAGTTTTCTCTTCAAAAAGTAGTTACGTCGGTGATTCAATTCATGTAAAGTTTCGTTTTACAGAAGTAGGGGGAAAAAGATGTGAAAAAAGTCAAGCAAGTGAAGTTGCTGTTGAACTGTGTCTGCAAATTCAAACAGCCAAAAAAAAAAAAATCATATTTTCGCTCTGACAATGCAAAAAAGCTTTGCCACTTCACAATATAGACTGCTGCTTCGGCGACAGAGATACATTACCAAAGAAGAAGGGTCAATAAAAATGCAAATCTTGAATGCCGAGTACGCTCAAGAAAAACCTTTCTCAAGTACGCCTGTAAAGTTTGCAAAGCGGTTCCCACATAATCGTTAAAGCAACTAAAGTTTGCATCCATCAATTGATTTAAAAAAAAAGGATTTTCGTTCAGTCTGCAATCTAAAGGCAGGCGACGTGATGAGTGCCTGTAACGCTGAGCTGTTGCGCGTAATCGCTGATGAGCTCTATGAAATATGGCAGTAAATACAACGGAGATCAACGCGTCGATAATAAATCAGGAAAAAAAAGTGTCGGGTCTCAGGCAACACCAAAAAAAAAAAATCTATGTATTACAAGTTTACAGTTCTATGAAGTGTTTGCAAAATTAAAAGGTTTCTAGCTTTTGCCCATCAAATCACTGGTCGAGTGCGACAAGAAAAAAAAAACTGAGCTTTTCTTTTCGTCTGTCTTGAACCATCATGTGAAGTGGCAACTGAGCAAAAAAAGGTGTCTTGCAATCTGCTTACTGCTGGTGCTGTTGAAGGTAGGAACGCCACCGCGCCGTCTCCGCCCGCACACGCGACTCCTCCGCTGCCGCTTCTGTCCGCAGCTGCTCCAGCCGTTGCCGATCACGGGTTTGTTGCGCCGAGGCCTGTTGTTGCTGTTGCTGCTGGTAGTACTGCTCCTCCTCCTGCCGACGCACGTGCGTGTTCCACCGACGCGTGCCTTCAGCGAAGCGGTCGCGCTCTGCCGCAATGGCGGAACGCAGCTGCTGCACTTCTAAGAGCCGCTGCCGCTCCGCCGCGGCAGCTTGCTGCTGCTGCTGCTGCTGATGCACTGCGACGGGTTGTTGGTAGAGTGGACCGTAAGGGGCAGATGGTGCCGAATAAGGTGCCGTGTGTGCAGCTACTTCACTTACGTGAGAAGGCAGGGAGTGCGCGGCGGAGGTGGGCCCTGATACGGGGGAGGCGGACGCGCTGTCTACGCTGGCGGCTCTGCGGCACGCCGCCGCCTCCGCCTCCCCTTGCTGGATCAGCGCATCAAGGTACCGTTTCAAATCATCACTAATCCTTTCCGCGCCAAAGTTGTGCGGCGGCGATGCGCTGGGGCTCTGCACCAGTGCTGAGGACGCGTGGGCGAACGTTGCTTGCTGCTGTTGCAGCGCCGCTTCACGCTCGAGCAGCACATGGCGAAGCACCGTCTGCGTGGCGTTGGGTGCGGCATCCACCCTGTTGTTCTCTTGCAGACTTGATGTACTTGCTACAGCACCCACAGTCGCTGCCGTAGGAGGACCCGGGGGAACAGCAGGAACGGCAGGTGCGGCAGCCGCTGTTGGCGCAGGGGGTTTGGAAGTTATTGTGGCAGCGGTGGCAGCCCCAGGAGCAGGAAGTTGTGCGGGGGTGGTGGCTGCTGGACCAGTGGCTTGCAAGGTCGAGTACACAGACGCCACCGCAGGCGGCAGCCGCGGAACTGCCGCTCCACTTGCCGGTGGCGTAGGTGGCGGTGCAGCCGCAGTCGCCTGCGCGGGGGGATGCTCAGCTCCGGTTGTTGTCGTCGTTGCCCCGCCCCTGTGCGCCGGCGAGCTGTCGGAAGATGAGGAGGCGCATGACGACGACAAGGACAATGACGCCGTCTGTGCGTGCGAGCGGCGTGCGTGCGACGGGGTGCCGCGGGTGTACTCCAGCATCCCTTGCAGCCCGCTATTCTGCGCCAGCAGGGCGTCGCGATCACGCCGCAGGGCCGCACTGCGCGCCGCCTCCTCCGCCAGCTGCTGCAGCATCACGTTGTGGTGAAGGGCGCGGTGCTGCACCTCCTGCTCCAAGTGCCAGACGTACTTGTCCGCCTGCTCCAGCAACATACGCCGCTCCTTGTCCGCTTCTGACTCGGCTGCGGGAGGTGCACCAGCAGCAGCAGCGGTGGTGGTGGTAGTGGTGGTAGGAGCAGATGGGACTGACACACCGGGTGGCGGAGGTGGTGGTGGCGGCGGGGGCAGCGGAACAGAAACCGATGGTGGTGGGGGTGGCGGAGGCGGAACGACAACAGCTGGCGGCGGCGGTGGTGGCAACAGCAGCGGCGGCGTGTCGCTCGCCTTCTTCTCCGACGCGTCCTCCGCTCCGGGGTTCAACGGCCCAGACGCTGCGCCGGCCGTGGAGGGCGTGCTGAGAGGCGCCGGCAGTGGTGGAAGCGGCACGGAAACGGCAGGAGGCGGCGGAGGGACGCAGACAGCTGGGGGCGGTGGCGGCACCGCCGTCGCACTTTCCGCAGCCCCTGGCGGTGACTGTCCAGTTGTTGTTGTTGTTGTTGGTGGTGGTGGGGAGGCTGAAGGGGAAGAGGCACCAGCATTACTACCTGTTGCACCCTCAGCCGGTGCCGCTCCGCTCGTCTGCACGCTGCCGGTGTCGCAGTGAACGTAAATGTGAAACGGCGGCTGTTGCGATGGCGGTGGGGAAGCGGGAGACTCGGGGGCGGGCGAGGGTGTGTGGTACTTTGCCATAATCCGCTCCAGCACTTCCTGGTCTCGATAAGGGGAGAGCGAGGTGGGTGTGATGCCGGCGGCGAGGAGGGCAATCGCGCTGGGAAAGATCGTGCTACCGCGACCGTTTGCCGTCGCCGCGCTCCCATCAGTTGTAGTTTTGTTGGAAGTTGGTGCGTGTCCAGTCTTGCTGTCCTTTGCCGCTTTCGTTTCATCAACGTCCGCATCGCGCCGGTGGTGTCGCCGCTGCTGCGTCGACCCGTGGCGGTGGCGGCGGTGCTCCTTTCGCTCCTGGCACGCGCAGGTGCAAGATGGACTGGTACAGCGCACGTCATGCGAGTACGTTGCAGGCCCCACTCTGCCGCCGCGCGACGCAGGGTCACAAAAGCGGTCCTCCGCCGTCCACAGCTCCTCTGGCAGGTGAGCTGCACTGGTGCGCCGCGCCGTCCCGCGTGCGATGCTGCACTGCCCGGAGGTGATGTCGACTTCCGCGAGGTGCGCCACGCGCAGCACGGCCGCGTGTACTTGCGGTGACCACCCAATGTTGTCGGAGCTGGCGGCGGTGGCACCACCTTGACCCTCACCCTGCGCACTTCCGTGTGGGCTACGCGGTGCGTCGGTGCAATGGCTGGAGGTGGCGTAAGGAGAGGAGGGCTTGTTGTCACCCGCACCAGAAGGCCGGGAGGACGTCTGGCAAGATGCCCCGTTGCAGGAGCAAGCGCGGTCGCGCGGAGCTGCGGCAGAGGACAGTGTAGGGGAAGAGGAGAGCGGATGTGCGTGCGGTGAGTAGCGGTGGCTGGCGGACGCTGCCTCAGCGCGTAGTTGCATTCGGTGCTGCAGACTACGTAGTGCACTCACGTTGGAGTGGAAGGGCGCCGTTGGCCGTGCACCGGAGTAGTCCATGTCTTATGTCAAAGTTACAAGGAAAAAAGAAACAGGTTTTTTTTCTATAAACTAAATAATCAGAAAAAAAGGGGAACTAATCAATTCTATAAGCTTTTCGTCGCTTTTGATGTTGTTGTGCAGCCACTGCAACTTTCTTTTCCTTTTTATAGCGTCAAATGACGCCTAGAAAGTTTGCCTGCAACCTGGCTTTTAGTGGCGTGGCGTTTCTGAGTTGGGAACAATGCGTTGTGTGACACGATCAGAGAAGAAAAATCTCAAGGCTCTATCTATAACAAAACAAACTCTCAGAGACAGAAACCCCTAATTCCCTGTTTTAAAAAACGAGACTGCTAATAATCATAGTAGAAGGCAGAGAAGAGTGGAAGTGAAGGATCGACAACAAAGGTTTGATTGCGATGGAAATTGACAAGGTTTAAAAGCTAGGCTCTCTTAGAAGAAAAAGACTTTTTCTTCGTAGCAAATTTGTTGGTGCCATAGGCAAATCAAAGAGTCGTTCTAGGGTGGAATATCAAACAGACTTTTCCTTTTCCAGTAACCCGAGGCATGTTTCAATACATTGAAGCTCGCTATCCTGCTTGTTGAAGCAAATTCGACAAGACATCCATTTTAATAAACGTAGGTGTTTTGCCCTTGGATTAAAGAGTACTTTTTTTTCAATCAAAACTACAAAGTGAACATGGTAAAAGCATGCATTGTTTTGGAGCTTTACTAGTTCAGCTTAACGGTTCCCTTATCTTGTTTTTTGGTGAATTGTATTCTTAGTTTACCACATCATAGCAACTCATCCATCCCAATCAAAGCAAGACAAAGAAACTAGAGGTAAAGTATCTTGCAACAAAAGGCTACAACCAAATGCGCACCCAACCTTCTAGAACAGAATGGAGGTTTGCCCAACAACAAAAGCAGCTAAATCTCCAGTTACCTATTTCATTTAAGCTGGGCACCTTCCGTTCAATAACCAGTAGTGTTCGCATGATCACCACTGCACAGCACAGCTATCTTTTTCTTTTATTTTACTTTGCCTTGGCTGCCGGACCCTTCTTCGACGACGACGCCTGTTTGAGAACGTCGTACGTGTTAAGACTCTCCGGCATAATGATGTAGCGAATGGTCCCGCCACGCACCATGTACTCCTCCACCTCCACCGGGTTCTTCCCCTTGCTCGTGATCTTGGCGTGCGACATGTACGTGTTCATATTCGCATCAACGTACGCGATCTCGCCGGAGACGATGGAGGAGTTCTTCAGCTCGATTTCAACCAGCGTGCCGCGCAGCTGCTGCAGGAAGGCGATGAGCGTGCCGCCCGTTTCGGAAGGAGAGACCGAGGCCATCGTGAAACGGTGATGAAGTGTGTACGTATGTAGTAAGTGTTTCAGAAATAGATGAGTGCGCACCAATCGCTGGGAAGTAGCGATGGTGATTGTGTAAAAAAAAAACCCAAATAGCTAAACTGAAAAATGAAAGCCACGACGAGCAGTAAAAGCGAGCCAGAAACAAACTGTGCCGCCTTTATCGATTCAAAAAAAGAAGCGAGCTATTAGACTCTTCTTTCAACGCGTATGTTGAGATCAAGAAAAAAGAGTTTTGTTTTAAGTTGTTAAAATGATGCAATCAATAGAGAGCCAAATAATAAGAAAAAAGAAGGATGAAAGTGGAAGCAGAACTGGATTAGTGATCAAAGCAACTGAAATCAGCACACAAGAGCCGACCATAAAAATTGAGTGACTTTCTTGCCTAAAGCGCCCGTTGCAAAGAATTTTCTCGTTGAAGCTTTGGGGATTAAAGAAAAGTTTTTGTTTTAGGATTTCTCATTTTGTCAACAGAGTGAGCAGAAAACTCGTTGTTGTTGTTGCCTAACAGTCCCCGTTACGAACAATAATTTTTGTTCTTGTTTTGCAAATTTAAAAACGAGATAAAATACACACGTTTCCGAGATGAACCAAACAAAATGTAAACGTGAAGGCTAAAAAAAAAAAGCAGCCCAAGAAGCTTAAAACAGCTTCGCAACTAACGGAAAAAGAAAAAGGTCGAATAGAAAGAAAATATATTATTCAAAAAAGCACAACGTGTACACAATGAAAAGAAAATTTATTTGTTGCCCTCAGCCATTGTTCCAACTCTTCGAATGCAAGGTCAGCACTATGACGCAAGACTTGGTTTGACGAAAATTGAAAAATGTACGTCTTACATTTTTTTTTTCGTAAAGTAGTGAAGAGGAAAAGCAGCTAATGATCCCCTACTACGGACCTGCAGGCACAGGACGTCTGCAGCAACAGACGTAATAAAAAAACGCAAGCTGACAACGCAGGCTCTAATTTAAAAACTGCCACAAGCATCACCCAAAAAACATCTCTTTCCCTCTCACTTATCAACAACAAGATCAAGAAGGGTTGTTCAAAGAGGCGTAATTTTTTTTTTTAACAAACGAAAGAGCCACCGCCGCTCTGATGTTTCAAGCTTGTCATAGCACTACAAGTGCCTACGTTGAAGAGCCTTCAAAGCAAATACGGCTGTAACATTCCGCGTTAAGCGGGTCTCCTGTTTTTTTCTAGCCTATGCTTGCGCATAGCGGGGGGCTTCGCCCTCACTTTGTCTCCAGTAAAAGAGGTGACACACTTCCTCAATTCCCACTAACTGCCCCATTGGCACCTTCCGCGTTCACGTTCTGCTGCTGCGTTGATAGCCACGACCGCACAAGGTCCATGCCGTACGCCTGCTCATTCGGCACCGACAGCACCTGCGCCGCTTCCGACTCCAGCTTCAGCAGCTCAAGGTCGGTCATATGAGGTTCACCGCGCCCGTGCGTCGCGGCGGCACGCGGGGCGGCCACCGTCGCCGGAAGCGCCTCCGGTGTATTTTGGCTGGGCGTTGGACGGGTGGCGCCGGCTGGCACCAGCACCGGGTGTGCCGTGCCAGGCCCTTGAATCGCGGGTCGGCTTGAGCTCCACGTGCGGACCGCATCCGCCAACTGAGATGGTTGCTTTTGCTGCTGTGCCGGTGACGGATGTTGGGAGGCCGGCGAGGCCGCATTACTCTCGACGGAGGCCACCGAGGCGGGTGATGGGTTCTGTGGCCCCGGCAGCGCAGCGGGTGGAGCCGCGTGCGTTGACGGCGATGCCGCGCTGCTCGCAGTCCCTTCAAACGTGGACACCTCCCGAACATTCGGTGCGGGCGGCTGAGGCTTTTTTGTCTCTTGCGGTCGACTGCGCTGCGGCTGCTGCGTCTGTGACTGTGGCTGCGGAGACGACCGCGCAGGCGGGGGTGGTGCAACCGCAGGCTCCGCCTCCATCATCGCCATCGGAGGCTTCTCGACTCCCCCTATCGCAGCCACGGCGGCCTCGCCGTCCACGCTGGCCATCTCTTCCGCCTCTTCCTCCTCCTCCTCCACCGCCAGGCCCTCCGCGCCGCTCGCGCCGTCTGCGCCGGAGGCGGCCTGGCCAAGCCCGTTCGGCAGCGGACCGTCACGGCACGCCACGACGAGGATGCCGAACAGCGGCAGCACGCCCAGCGAGCTGGACAGGAGCAGCACGATGATGCCGTAGCGCAGCTGCCCCGTCGCCTCGGCCACCCACCCACACACGAGCGGGCCGCTGAAGTTGCCCAGCAAATTGTAGACGGTCTGTGAGAAGGCGGCGCCGGCGGAGCGGAGGTGGTCCGGCAGCGACGCCATCGTGAGTCCTGCCCCGGGTGGAATCAGCGCGCCGCCGCAGAAGAGTACGACGGACATGAGCAGCAAGAAAGCGCGCGTCGTGGTGGCGAAGATGCAGAGGACGGAGAAGAACACCGCGCACCCGCCCCACGCAAAGAGGAAGAAGGTGACGCGGCGGAGGTTGCGCTTGTAGCCGCCGATGCGGTCGAGCAAGATGCCGCCCGCAATCACGCCGCACACGGGCGCCGTTACCACGGCGGAGCTGAAGCCGAGCATGATGGTCGCCATGGAGGCGTTGAACGGGCTTTCCTGCAGGTACTGCGTAACGAAGTTTTGCAGCCCCGTGGCGACGAAGTAGAGACTCGTGAGGGAGACGACGCTGCACACGTAGACAAGGTTGCTGAGCAGCGGGAACATGGTGGAGTAGAAACCGACAACGACGTAGCGCACCTTTACGAGGAGACTCCCTGAGGCGCTAATAATAGCCCGCGGAGCCTCGCCAATCGGGGTGGCGAGGGCCCGGCTCGCGCCTTCGCGTGCGGTGTTGAGAGCCGTTTGCATCCGCGCCACGACGGCGTCAGCACGCGAGACGGGTGCCTGGCCCTCCCCAGCCCTCGCATCATTGTTGTTCTCCACGTCGTCGCCCTTCTCGTCCTCCCCCGCGACCTTCGCCGCGTTGATCGTGCGGGCGTCCACGCGTGCCACGTACGCGATGGTCGGAATCATCAAGAGGCACTTGAGGAAGAAGGCCCAGTTCCAGCCGATGCTTGGAAACACCATCTCCGGGGCGACGGCCATGAGGTAGCCGAACATGATGCCGAGTGGGACGCCAGCGTTGTGCGACGCCATCCACACCGACTGCCGGTTCTTCGGCGCGAATTCGTCCACCCAGACTGGGGTGTAGACGACGATGAAGGCGAGACTAAGTCCGATGAAGAAGCGATTGACCAGCGCCACGTCAAACGACGGCATTGCCGCGAAGAGAAACGTGAAGACGGTGTGAATAACGAGGGAACCACACAGCACTCGCTTCTCGTTGAAGCGAGAGAAAAGATGGCCGGCCAGTGGGCATCCGATGACGTTGCCGAGGAAGACGCTCGAGGTGAGAAGGCCTTGCTGCGCTAATTTGAGATCCCACGAGTTGCCGATACCGGTGGTAGAGCCGAGGGCGGCGCTGAAGGCGCCGGAGTCGAACGAGCCGATCACCTTGAGCCAGATAAAGAGCCACAAGTTGCGGTAGACCACCTGCTGATCGACCGCGGTCGCCCCATCGAGCAGGCGGTAGGAGGCGTTGCTGCTCGTATTGACATGAACGCCGCCGTTCGCGCCGATATTGCCCCCATCGTCCACTTCGTCGACATCATTGTCACCGCGCACGCTTGGGTTCCGTTTCCCCGTTGCCATACTGTTGCCACCAGACTCGATGCCGTCCTGGTAGTGCCGCTCCGAGCGGGTCGTGCGCTTCTGCCCTTGCATGGCTTCCTCACTTCCAAGTTGTGATGGTTGGAAATATTCTCAGAAGAGAAAAAAGAAAAGAATTGCCCTAACTAAGGTCGGTCACACAAAAAAAAAAAAAGAAGGCCTAGCGTGATTTGACAAGTTCGTATCGCAACTCAACGGGCGAATAAAGAATCAAAAGGAAAAGAACTCTTCAAAAGGTGATGTGCAGCTTTGTCGGAGCCTAAAAAAACAACTGTCTGTAGGAAGAGTAGGAAAAGGTCGATTGGCGCTTTGCAGCTGATGAAGATATAGAGTTTTGTGTTTCTGTCGTTATTGACGCAAAGACGTTGTGAGCAGCGGGTGGAGGCAACAAAGATAATCTCTCTTTTTGTTTACAACAGCGAAGACTAAATTGAAAAAGAAATAACCGAAGAAGGGCTTGAAAAAGTGTTAAAGAGACAAAGCGTCTAATGAAATTAACAGGGAAACAACAAAAAAAAAGAGCTTAAGAGAACAAATGGAAGGAGCGGGAGAACGAAAGATGAAGAAAGGCAATAAAAATGCGTTTTGAGCACTAAGGGAATAAAAATTTCTTGGTTGTCAGGCCTGAGAAAGACGCACAAAAAGAAAACTTGCTCTAAGAATTTGTGCAGAAAGACATATATGTTTAAATTTGACACAAATGACCACAACGACAGTCACTCGCAAAACAGTTACAGAGGAGATGGACGAAAAGTAAAAAAATAGACGACGAAAGATTAAAAGAGAAAACAAAAGAACACTAGTGTGAAGCAGCCGTACAGCTGTTCATCTAGAATACGCTAAACAGTTTCGAGTCGAATTCCTTTCTTTTCAACGTTGGCCTCGAGAAAAGACGTGGGCTCACTTTGGTGTATTGTTCTGTTAGGCTTGTGTTTCGCACTTGAAAACTTTACAAAAGTGGTGCGGCAGCCAAAAAAAAAAAGGAAAATAAATTGAACTTAATTGTATGTGATACGTATTAAAGTTGGTGTGTTTTATAGTCGTGGCACGTGATGAAGCACAACAAGCAAGCAAAAAGACAGGCAAAAAAAAAGCTTGCTGATTGGCAATATGAGTCGCCTTCAACCTAAGAAAAAAAAGCAACTAAAACTGATTTTATATATTTGAGTCGCATTAAACAGAGGCAAGAAAAAGAAAGGTGAGACAACAGGGGGGATACAAAAACAGAGAAGAAAAGTGTGAGTAAGAGTTTGAAACAGGTGCTAAGCGAAGCATATGATACTAACAAAGTAACTATTATTTCACGGAGGAGGGGGGAAAAGATATTCGCTTGCAAAGCTTTTAACAGTGTCTGAATCCGGTAGCAGATGAGTTTCTTACGCTTATACCATAAGAGAAGAGCGCTTTGTCTATCTGTACAACAAATGCTAATCTCAATATACGTCGCCCTTTTTTTTTGTTTGACAGTTCTTTACTTTTACCTTTGTTAATCTGTGAAACGAAATATAGTTAGTACAAGCGAGTATGCAAAATTAAACCGTAATTTATCTTTGCTCACACTTTGAATATCGTAAAATAACAGTAAACAGCAAGAGCAGTCTGCCGTTCAGTCCTTCTGAACTCACCCTTTGTTCCCCTTCAGCTTCAGCATGGAGGACGAGAGAGAAGAAAAAAAGACAAAACTCGTTGACTTAGCTGCTGCGCCACGCAGGAAGTTGCGTCGTTGCAGCCTGCTTCGAAGCTGCCACGGTAGCAGCAGGAGCAGCAGCGGGACGCAGAGTGCTGGAGGCGCGGCGTAGCGGCCGCGGCGTCTGTGGTGGGCGGCGCGGACCTTGCGTGTGCGCCGCCGGGTTAAATCGTCGCACCGTCGCGGGAGAAGGGTCCATCGAGTTTGTGCCGGGATCCTTCGCCTCTCTCTCAGCACCCATCTTGTACAGTGCGGGTCCACGCAGCACCGCACCACCCTTCTTGCGCTCGTAGCGCCAGTCGATGTCGCCCGTTGTCGGGTCCCGCACGTGCCACTCCGGACCGAAGTAGTAGTCGTTGCTGCCGTCGCCATCGACGTCGTGCACGATGAAAGGTGACACACCCCAGTTGTACGGCTTCATGGTACGCGGGATGTGCTTCAGAACCTGACTGTCCATGTCACCACCGGCCGCCATCTCGCCGTAGCCCTGCTTTGTGTACTTCTTACCCTGCGTAAGCTCCGCCGCGGAGGTCTTGTCGTAGACCGGGTCATAGGCTCTCACCGCATCCAGACGCGCCTGGTGGATGGTGTGAAAAGGATCCTCGTAGTGGTCCTGCTCGATCACGTCCCACAGCTCACGCTTTCGCGAAGATGACCCGGAGGCGGTGGCAGCGGTGCCGAAGACGGCGGAGGTGGAAAGGCCTTGTGTTGCGCCGCTGCCATGCGCTGTCATCTCGCCTGACGCCGTTGATGCACTCGTGGTGAGCTCCGACTGAGCAGTGGCTGCCCCGTTCTCATCTGATAGACGGTCTGCATCCATGAAGCCGAAGGCGTTCAGAGTAGGCCTGCTCTCTGCTCCCCGCCCACCCTGTGCGCTTTGCTGCGGCTGCATCAACATCTCCTGTCCCTCGCGCATCTCTACCTCGTCCCGCATCTTGTCAATCAAGTCGAGGTAGTGACTCTTTTTCTGCTGCAGCGCCTCTCGCTCCTGCAATTGGTACTCAGCCTGACGACGCGCGTGCGCCTCGAGCTGACGCTGCCGGGCCAGCTGCCGCACCTCGGCGGACGTGGCACCGCTGCGGCGCAGTTCTGCAGCTTCCTGCAGTGCGGCAACGCGGTCCGCCTTCTCCTGCGCTTTGCGCTCCGCCTGCATCGCCTCGTGCGCCTCCACCAACTTCTCTCGCTCCTTCTCCATCTCCATCGACGCCTTGAAGCGCAGCTGTGCCTGGTGTACCCGCTCCACGTTGCTCCGCAGCAGGGCGGTGCGGCGGCTTTCGTCATAGCGCGCGCTCTGGTCGAGAAGCTGCTCGTAGACCTTCGCGGCGGTGTCCAGCTTGGCGTCGTAGGCGTCGTCCTTGGCGGCCTGCAGCTGGCTCCAGTGCTGCTGCCCGGCAATGCCAAAGCGGCTCTTCACGTTGTATTCGATGTCGGCCATGCGAAGCGCCAGGTTGTGGTAGCGATTTGCCTCGTCGTCCGACACCTCCGGCAGCTCCGCCGCCGACAGCTCCGTCGCGTGCGCCGCCTTCTCCTTCGGGCCGAGAAAGCGGTCCTCGCGCTTGCGCTCGTACACCCACTGCATGTAGGCCCCGGGCTCTCCGCGCAGCGCGTCTGAGATCTCCTGCGCCGCCTTGGCCTGCCGCTGCGGGTCGTTGCTGCGGTAGTCCGCGTCGATCTGCGTCCAGACCTCGCGCAGCCACCGCAGACGGTCCTCCACCGCGGCCTTCACCTCGAGCGCCACCGCCGCCGTCCACTTGGTGTTACCCTCGTGCACCTTTCGCTTGAAGGCGTTCATCACCTCGGCCTTGTGCGACTTCGCCGCCACCCGGAAGGCGCGCTCCACGCGCTGGTCAAACGCATCGAAGTACTGCTTCTGCCGCTTCTCCTTAACGTAGTGATCGAAGCGGTCGTCCTGGTGGTGCTGCCAGCCCTCCATCGTGCTGAACTGCTCAGCGAGGCGGAGGCGGCCAACGTTGATGCCGCTCGTGAGCTCGCGAACCGTGCGACTGCGACGGAACATGGCTTTGCAAATGAAAAGATCAGAATAAATAAGAGAAAAATGTTTGTTTTAGACTCAAAAACGAGAAAAAACAGGAGATGGCTTTGCAAGGAAACACCAAACCGCAAATATACAAAGTGTTTTCTTTTTCACCAGTTCTTTAACGATGCGCTCGAGGGCTGTGCTCTAGCGTTTGCGTTGTTGAAGTTTCTGCAGCTTTAAAAAGCTTTTTACGTTGGCGTTCGTTGATTTATCAGAACAGACGTCAAACAGCGGAAATGAGGAAAAGAAAGAAATGATCAATTTAAACGAGAAAATGTACAGGTGAGAGGTGCGTCTGAGGCAAATACGTACGCACATTTGTTTTTTTTTTTCAGAATTGGAAAGATATTCAATCTAGTGGCACTTAAAGCAGTGGTACTATCGTCCTTTTCCATTATGAAGCAGTTGATCAATTGGGATCTGATCGGAACGGCATTTTTCTTTTTTACAATATTAAAAAAGGAGGCTTTAGGTTGACTTACAGATGGCACATCTGCAAAATTTTAGGCTTCTCAAAGATTGGCGCAAACAATATCTGACTCGACAAGCGCACGTGTATAGTAGCTACTACAATATGGCGTGTTCATCGTATTGAAACGTTAGGTGCGGTTGTGTAACTTTACATTTTTGCTCTTGCTCTGCGCAAAAGGGTTCTGGAGGTGTCAAGCGATTCTAGTGAGGTGAATTGAAACACAGCAGCACTGAAGGAGAAGAAACACACACAAAAAAAAGGAGAACGGCCACAAAGTGAGCTGCCTGTCAAAGGTTGTACATTAGCTTTTTAGCATTGCCTGAAGCGAAAAGGGAGAAAGAGATGATTGAAAAAAGGATACAGCAATTAATACATCTACGAAGTGGTAATTGGAAAAAAAAGGAATAATCTTAGAAAGAAAAGTCAATGAATTTCAGCCTAGCCAAGCTGGCAAACTAAAACAAGCACACTTCACTACGCATTAGCATCAACACTGAAAACTAGCAGCGGCGCATTCGCAGATCAGCAGTAAAACTCACTCAAGAGAAGGGGGGAAAAAAAGTTAAACAGAAATAGAAACAGAAGGCAACAAAGTGAAACCAGCCACTATAGACGAGAAATTATGAAAACAAAGGGGAAGGTTGCAAACTCATTTAAATAGAGGCATGAAATATTTAAATTTTGACGCATCAATGACCAAAAAAAAAATTCGTGTTTGGAAAAAAAACCATGTAACAAGGCGGCTACAGAGGCGCAGAAGCGTTCCATCGAGCCGCGTAGGTCGCCTTCGACTTGATCTCTTGCGTTGGCTGCTGTGGTGGCACCCAGCTGGCGGAACCAAGCTCTGTCGCCACCGCGTCGATGTTCTGCTTCTCCTCGTCCGACAGAGACTGGTAGGCTGCCGTGTAGCGCACCTCGGCAAAGCCTGAGACGGCGGTCAGCAACGCGATCTCCTCCAGCAGCGAGGCCTGATACTTGCGGGCGAGGTAGTAAAACGTGCAGCATGTTTGGTAGTTCACCTCCTCCCGCGCCACCACCGCCTCGCACAAGGCCTGCAGCTCCGTCAGGCCGAGCTGATGCGCGCCGAGCAACACCTCAAAGGCCAGCTCTCCGGACACCTGAAGCTCCTGTGTGTACAAGTAGCGCAGGATAGGCCGGACGGCGGGCAGCGGCAGCGGCACCGGGCCAATCAGCACGGTGCGCTTCGAGGTGCTGGTGAGAAGGGTGGTGGGTGATTGTGCCGCCGCCGCGCTCAGCTTCGCTGCCAGCGGACCCACCTGATTCGAGCTTTTATTGCTGCTGCTGTTGTTGCTGCCAAAGCCAGCACTGGCGCGGTAAAGGGGACGCAGCAGCTCCGTGAAGAGCCCGCTAGCCGCCATGAGCACGCTGGCGTGCAGGACGTGCGCTGCCTTCGCCTTCGTGTGCGGATCAACGACCAACATCGTAGTGTTGGCCCCTGCCGGCGCGCTGAGCAGGCTTGCGAGGTCGAGGCGGAGCTGATCACTACAACGGACGCGTGCGGCACTCATCGCGTCGCGGCGACCCGACAGCAGCGCCGCGCACAGCTCCTGAAGCGAGTCCAGCTTGTAGGCCGCAGCAGCCGCCTTCACCGTCTGCAGCGTTTGTACAAGCTGATTGCGGTACTCCGTCGAGAAGCTCGCACTTGACTTGTCGCCATTTGCATCAGCTGCGCTGTAATTACTATTATTGTTGTTTTTCTTCATCGCACTGCTGTCAGTCCCTGCGACGGCTTCGGTCTCGTCCTTCTCTTCCTCCAGCAACACGCGGTACTTGCCCTTGAGCCCGCCCCAATACACGTAGTCGGTGAGGCACTGCAGGGCTTCCGCGGTGAGAGGCTGCGCAAGGCCTGGGATGCGGGACGTACCGTTTGTGTAATAGACCGGAAGTCCGTCAACGTCAGCGCCGTCACTGTTGCTGGTGGCGTTGCCTCTGGGCACTCTGGCCGGTGTGTCATCGTTCTTCTGCGGCGTCGCTTCTGTACTGAGCGGATCAACAGCGGCACTTGATGGGGCAGCTGCAAAGGATCCACCACCAGCACCACCACCACCAACACCACCACCGACTTCTCGCAGCAGCGCGTCCACCTCATCCCCAGAAGCGTCGTCGACGACGCCGCTGCTATCAATCGCCTTGACCGCGCTGTGAGAGGGACTCTCACCTTGCCGTTTCTGCGGGGTGGCGTGCACCGACCCTGCGCCGCCGCCCGTCGCGCTGCCAATGCGATAAAGCTCGCTGCGGCACAGCTCCAGCTCGTGCAGGAGGAGCGGTGCGCGCTGCTGAACGATGGCACGGTGCAGGCCAACCACGGCGACATCAGCACGCCCGCCGCCCGCTTCCTCCGTCTTGTTCGTCAGGCCAACAGCGTTGTTATTTCGAGCGCTGGTGCCGCTGCGACCACCGTGCGAGGCAAGCGGGGGCGTCAGCGCTGCGTCCGTCTGCCCGTCCTCAGCGGCCGCACCGGCCCACGCTGCCGGCAGCCGGGCCACCACACTCGCCACATCTGCGACGCTGCCGTACGTACCGGCGTACGCGTAGACGTCGTACGGCGTGCCACGCTGCTGCTCCCGCAGCTGTTGCAGCATCAGGCGCAGCTGCTGTGCGCCGGCCGATGCGGATGCCGATTGCGCTGTTGCCGCACCGCTTTCACTACCACCGCCACCGCCGCCAACAGCGACGCCCGCAGGGACAGGGTCGTTTTGCGAGATGCAGCCGTCCGCGGCGAGGAAACGAATCATCGTGTTTGTCGCCGGCTCCGCGTTGCAGACACCGCCGAAGACGAAGACGAAGCCGCCGCTGAGGGCCGCCGCAAAGCTTTTCTTGTTGGGTGAGACAATGGAGAGGTTGCCCATCGCCACCGGAATCCAGCACGGCGTCTCCACCGCCGGCCCCACCAGTGGCAGCACCACCGCAAAGTTGGTGAACTTACCAGTGATGCGCTCGTGCAGGCCGCCACCGCCGCTGCATCCGCCCACGAGGAGGAGGGCCTCGCCGCAAGCAAAGAGCGCGTGCTTCTCGCGCGGGACGGCGTCCGCGGTGCCGCCGCGATGAATGCAGCGCCACGCCCCCGTGGCCAGCTCCACCGCCCACGTGTCGGTCAGCACGCCGGCGGCGCCGGCACCGCCGTGAAGGTAGAGGGTGGTGCCGCGCACACACGCCGCGTGGTACGCACGGGCGGCGGGCCGCGTCGGCAGCTCCACTGCTGCTTCCCCCGCCTCCGTCTCCCCCGCCTCTCCCTCCGCAGCCTGCGACGCCACCGTCGAAGCGGCAGCGACAGCGCCGATAGAGGCGCTGCGACGGCCTTTTCCGCCGTGTAGACGCCGGCGCCAGCGGAAGCTGTTGAGGGAAAAGACGTACACATCACTCCCGCTGGCAAGAATGGCGGCTGCGGTGGTGGCGCTTGCGGCCGTAACACCTCCTGCAATACTAGCTGCTGCTATTGCATTTCCTGCAACGGCGGCTGCTTTAGAAGGGGAGGTGGTGGTGGCCGTCGAGCTGCGTCGGCGCCCGCCACCCACCGCCTCCGCCGACTGGGCTACCGTTTTTCCACCGAACAAGAAGAGGCGATCCTCGTGCAGCACGATGCTGTGCCCCATCCGCGGCCCCGGCTCGTTGCGGTTCGACGGCGACCCATCTCGCACCCCACTCCACACACAGCGCCAGTGGTGCGTGTAGGTGTCGTACAGGTGCACGTCATCCAGCACTTGGTTTCCATGCTGGGCCACACCGCCGCTGATGACGAGGTACCGGCCGTCGTACGCGCAGGCGGCGTGGCTGTGCCGGGCGGAGGGAGCGTCGCTCATCGTGTACAGCGGCTCCCACAAGATCGTGGTCGGGTTGAAGGACAGCAGCGAGGCCGTCTCGGCGCCGCTGACGTCGACGCCGCCGAAGAGCAGCATGGTGTCTGGGTTGATCGGGGTGAGGGTGTGGCCCCAGCGGGCGGCCGGGGTGAGCCCGACAGGGCGGAGGTAGCGCGCACACATGATCGGCAGAAAGTTGATTTCACGCGGTGGCGGCGTTGCGGCCCCATCACCGTTACGAGTGCCGCTGCCTTTGTTCTTCTCATCGACTGATTGGCCAACGACAAAGTTTGACGCGCCACCCTCTGCCGAGGCTGCCCCGGGGGGAAGGTGGAGATGCACCGCACCGCCACCGCTGCTGTTGCTGTAGCTCGCCTCGCTGCCGTTGAGAGAGGTGCGCTTCGGCAGACCAGGCAACGGCGGCAGAGCCGACGGCGCGTTCAGCGACGGTCGTTTGGCGGACGCGCCGGCGTGTCGCGTGGCACCTTTCGACGGAGAATCAAGCGGCGGTGGCGGCGGTGGATGAGGTCGCTTCGCCGGCGTACTCGGCAGCGCCGCGGTGAGTGGCAGGCCGCGCGCAGCACCGCCGTCCTCCCCATCGCCCTGAGGGGTGGTGAGCGGCATCAGGCGGACCCCGAGGGGCGTGGCGGACAGCTGGGGCTGCAAGGTCTGCTGCAGCTGCGCCTCCATCACCGCCGCATCCGCGGTGTCGTAGGTGGAGAAGCCGAGGGGTGCGAGAGAGCCGGTGGCCGCACCCGCGCTCGCCTTCCGCCGCTCCCCCGCGCCGCCTCCACCGCTGCTCTTTTGGTGCAGGGAGAGGTTGGCCTCGCCACCGCTGTTGAGGTTGCCAACACCGTTGCTGGACGTCCCGCTGGAGCGGCGGCGGGTGTGCAGGGCTGGTGCCGCGGTGCCGCTCCGCTGCTGCTCCTTCAGTACGTTTGTGCCACCTACGGTGCCACGGCGAAGGGTCTGCCCACTCAATGGACGGCTGACGGCGGCGCCGGCTTTGGTCTCCTCCAAGGCGCCGCCCACGTCTTTGAGCTCGTCGAGGAGGGCGGCGATGTCCGCCGCGTCCACCTCGTCGTCAGTCTGTAATCGATAGCTGTTTGGGTTCATGCTTTAAGCAATCTTGCCTGTGGACTCCCTATTATTTTTTTTTGTCTTTGAAACCTGCGCTACTAAAAAACGTAGTTCAAAGGTGAAGGCAATATATTTGGTTGCTGATAATTATTCAAATAGAAAACTGAAACCAAAGTAGCAGTCGAATGCGATACTCAACCAGAAAAGGAACAGTAGTGATCGTGTACTTTTTGTAATTTTCTTCTTGCACGTACACGTGTGCGTACAGTCACACGGCGCTTGGTGAAGACGTTTTTTTTTTTTTTGTGTGTGTGTGTGCCGAAAAGCGCACGGCCAGCAAAGAAATGCTTAGAAGCGGTGAGCTTGCTGATCGTCGTATTTGTCGTTATCTTTTTCGTTTCAGGATAGCACTTCAGCTAAAGCAGAATTCATTCCGCGTATGTTTATGTTTGAGAAACAGAAAAATTAAAGAGCCGCTTCTTATATATTTCCAGGTTTCTGATTGTACGATTGACGACCGCCTTTTCTCCTCTTTTGATGCTAATAAAAGCCGCTAAGAAAAGAAAAAACAGGCGTTAATAATGTGTGAAGCACCTTTTTGAAACGGCGTGCGAGTGTGTGTGCACACGTGGATAGAAGCCACAACAGTAAAAACAGAGATGAACAAATTTAGCATCAAAGGATTTAAGAAAAAATTAGATTCAAACAACTTGATTTGTCTTCACGTCCGTGCACATCCGTCTTTTTTCTCGAAAGCTGAAATGTGTTTGTTCCGCGCCCATATAGTAAATAATTAAAGGCTAGCTTTTCTCCTTTGTTTTGCTGTAATTCAAGGTGTTTTGATGCTTTCAAGTATCGCTTGCTTGTCGTGCATCTGTCATAGTTCATCTTCGCTTTCTTTCTGTTGATAGCAGATCAATGCAAACGGCATTCGAAAAAAGAAAGAAAACAAAGGAGTGTGGATAAAACTAGCTCCACTTCAGTAGAACATTCTCGAAAACAATCTGTCGAGATGTAAGAAAGTGAGACGCCTCCGCCATTGTACGCCAGCGCTCGGCTGCCTCTATGGTGGACCACCGCACGAGCACCCGCTTCGTACCAGGACCTAAAATTTCATCTACACCGTCAGACATGCCCAGTGCTTTCAACCAGCGCCACACCACCCCGTCCCACTGCCCATTCTCAAAAGCACCCTCATCAGAATCTTTGCAAGATTCTGAACACTGTGAGTTGCCTTCAGCCTTCAGACGTTTCTTTGACCTCTCATCGGACGATACTTCGTGGTGCGTATCAGCGTCCTCAGTGCGTGGCGCATCGCACGGTGACAGCAGTGGCGCACAGGTCACGCTCAAGCACAGCAGCTTCCACAGCGCCTCTTGTTGGTGTGACGCAGTCACCGCGGCGGAAGGCGGCGGTGCGGGTTCCCCCAGCACGGGTGGCAGGTCTGCGCCGCGTGTTGTCTGGTGCCATGTTTCCTCACCCAAAACACCACTTTCTCTTTCATTTGGCAGATGACAGTAGTAGTTGCCGGGCGAGGTGTGATTCAACTCCACATCACTAAGCACTCCACCGCCATGGCTGCCACCCCCTGATGGAGGATAACGACCAGCCCAGGGTGTCTGCAATGCCCCTGGTGGCCACGGCGCGAATGCTTGCGGTGCACACGCGTAGTCGAACGGCAAGTTCTGCAAGCCATTGTTGTGCCTTCCCACACCACAATACAGCGGCGGTGGTGCGTGGAAGGAAGGCACGGGATGAGACTGCTGTCCTGGCACCGGCACATCAAATGTAGACGGTGGTGCCAGCAAAGAACGCGTCAGCGTAGCTGGCGGCCCAAAGCTTGTACCGTACGCCGGCGGAGTGGGCGTCGCGCAGTGAGGCAGTGTAAATTCGGTATACGATGGAGGCTCTACAAAACCAGGAGTTGGCTGCGGCGAGACGCCGTTAGACAGACGACCATCCGTTGTTGTGCTGCTTGGTGTGCTGTTTTTCTCCGTCTCCTTTTCTTCACTTTCCAACGCATCTATTACCGGTACATCAACTTCTTTTTCTGGCGCTTTGTCAGAAGATACAGGGCCAGCTGCAGAGGACGCCGCGGAGTGGTCGCTATTCTCGTCTAGATTATTGTCCGAGGCTGATGATAAAGGGAGTGCCGAAGGCTCTGCATCTTCTTGCAGAGCTTGGTCTTGTAATGCATCGTTATTATTCATAGCAATGTCAGACATGGCAGACAACATAAAATGCGCTAAACGTCCAAAAGAGGAAGAAACACGACTCTGAGTGAAAAGGACTCACACTTTAGAACACTGCAGAGGTTCCTTTGACACAGTACAGTCAACTGTTTTAAAGTGTACCTTATAAGCATTATCATTGAAAAAAAAAAGTGGAAGCGTAGAAAGGGAAGATAGAGATAGTTGTGACACACAGAGCTTTTTCCTCTTCCGGTGAGGGGTTAAGCGTGACTAGAGAGGGAATGGATGTTTGACAACCGCAGGACTTTTAAGACCTTGACGGGAGCCTTACCAAGCGAAGAAAACAACTCTGCTTCTTCCTGCGTATCAGAAATTCTTGGTACGCTGCGTGCCTCGCATTTTTGGAAGAGAAATGCTTCAGCCGTTAATGTCTATTGCAAGCAAATAAAAAAAACGAGGATAACAAATTTTTTAACTCTCCAGATCTCAATCTTTCATTACATACGTTTACATTAATTCGAAAAACGCATTAGTTTATGATTAGAACGCTGTCGGACCGTGCGTTTTTTAACGAGCAATGGTTAAAAAAGCGAAAAGAAGAAAAGAATCAAGGCATGCGCGCTGCATGCTGTGGCGCACAAACGTTCTCTCTTCATCAATGAACAAGTTGAGTTCGACAAAGCAAAGATGAGGCCAAATCAAAGGAAATTTGCATCCAGTCTCCTTCGCGCAAATGGAGTGAGCATGCACACGAACATATAAAAGAAAAAAAAAGAAAAATAAAGGATCGAGCAGTGATAAAAAAAAAAATGGACTTCCGGAAGAAAATGCACCGTTGCTGTCAAGAAAAAAGGAAACCGAGCAGGTGTCCGGCAAGTAGAAGGAGAGCAGAAAAAAAAGCCTAGCAAAGGCATAAAATGAGTTTCTGCAGCAAAAACAAAAAAGGCTACAAGGAGTGAAAAACGAATTAATGGCTTCAATAGATGTAAAAAAAAACCTGTTAGTTGAGCACACCCAAAGAGTTTGAATCAAAGCAAAAAGAGAAAAACAGCTTTGCTTTTCATCCAACGACAGTGATTGGCAGCAAGATCAACGGAAAAAGAATTGTCTGGCGGGGAATTACCAATACTAGTTTCTCAATCAAGCTTTCCCCCAAATCTACGAAAAGAGAGTAAAAAAACATCTTATTGCGTGAATGGCAAGAGCAGCGCAGTGGAGAGAAAGCCCAGTCCCACTGCAGCTCGAACAAGAGGCGAACACACACCGACAGAGGAAAAATAAAAAAGAGAAAGCTACGAAACAGAATCCCCAAAGAAAAGGCGCTTTTAGAGACCTTTTTTGTTTTCTCTACGTTGGCGCGCACATCGGTGTGGCGCTGCGGCTATCCGTCATCATCGCAGTGGACGAGCTGCTTGATGAGATGGTGAACGGCGTCGTCGTCGTGGGCGGAACGGCTTGTGTTGCCGTACCCCTCCCCTTCGCACTCGCCCCCGCTTTCCCAGCCGGGAGCCTGGCGTCACGCTCGAAGGTCTTCTCTGCCGGCGTTGACGCGGCCAGCCGTTCTCGCTGCCGCCTCGAGGCGTCCTGCACATTGATGTAACCTTCGCTGATGATGCCGGCAAAGATGACCGCGAGGGCCGCTCCTTGCGAGGGCTGCACCGGGTGGCCGTGGACGTAGATGGAGAGGAGCACGCTGCCCACCTTGCGCAGCAGCGTCATCGCGGTGACCGCCAACGCACCAAAGAGGCTAATAGTGTGGAAGATGAAGAGCTGACCGAGAGAGTTCAGCAGAGACATGAGCAGCACGTCATGCCGCGCCTCCACACTGCGCGCGAGGAAAGCGACGTAGTGGGAGAGGTCGTGAAAAGGCACGTAGGCAAGACTGGCGGATGCCACGTGCACCTCGCCACCGCCTGCCGCTGCGGCGCCGCGCCAGACAGACGTGAGCGCCTGGTCGACAAAGGCGCAGAGCCACGTCCACGGCTGCTCGCCAAATTCGAGCAGCGACAGTACAAAGAGTGCACAGCAGAAGGACACGGCGTTGGCCCACAACATCAGCGATGGCCCGCTCCAGCCGTGACGCTTCACCAGCACGTCCTGCGTGGAGTTGGTGTAGCCGTCCATGAGCAGGTTTATCACCACCAACACCATCCCGACGAGAGAGGAGGAGGAGGTCGCGAGGCGATCCACCGTTTTATTGCTCTTGCCCGCTGCAGGTTTGCTGTTTGAGCGCTGGTCCAGCAGAGCGAAGACCACCACGCCAGCCGTGATGACAAGGCAGGAGAGGACTTTACGTGCGGGGTACGTGTTGCGGTGCCAGACCGCACCAATCAGCATGACGGGAAGCATCTTGCACATCTTCGCGGTCAGCGCTACCGGGTAAGAAAGGCGACGCATGCCAGCATAGCCGAGCGACGAGCCAAAGATGCTCGAGAAGCCCATCGCGAGCAGCTCTGGTACATCTTTCAATCCCAACGTGCTCTGTGCCCCTTGGCGATCCGCTGCCGCAGCGCTGCTACCCTTTCCGTTCGCCGTCCCTGTGGAAGCTCCGGAGGACGACGCTGAGACGGGCTCACTCGTTCCGGGGTGTGTGCGCCAACGAAAGAGCTTGTGAAATCCCAGCAGTGTCGCACTCACAAGGCAACCTGTCATCGTCTGGGAAAGCATGAGCCCGTAGGCGGTGGTGAGATACACCTTTTCGCCCTCCGACCCACTGTCTGCGTCATTGTGCGTCGCAGAAAGTACGTACGGCTTCTTGACCACCCGCTCCTGCTTCACCGACCACCAGCCAAAGCACAGGTTAATGCCGATGAGGCAGAAGAGCATTTGGGCGAGCAGGAACGCAACGCTGGACGGACGTGCAGCTTTCGTGGTGGCATTTTTGTTCGCAGTTTCAGGCTGTTTGTGTGCAACTTTTGTGGACTCGGACTTTGGCTGCACAACAGCCTTCGCTCCCCTTCGCTTCAGCGTCATGTGCTAAAAGTAGAAAAAAAATGGTTTACCGTCGAATTAAACGTTTATGTTAATTGTACAAATAATAGACAAACCTAGCGCTGTGTTCAAATCTGGAAAAGCAGAAGAAACAAAATAAGCTGTGTGATGGAAAGAAAAGAGTTTTCTTTGCGTAAAACAAATCGGGATAATTAGCAACTCAAGATTAAAAAGGAGGAGGAAGAAGGACTGCACAGCTGTCAATCCGAAAACAGAAAATAAAGAAGAAAAATGAGAAAGAGAAAGGTAAAAAGTAAATGTGTGCACTAACAAAAATGAGGGTGCGTGTATATACAAAAGGAATGCACTACCGAGCGCCTAACTTTATTGTGAGAGCTGTACCAGAAAAAAAAATCTACTCAGTTGTGTTGTTGACGTCCGTAAATGTGCTGACTGCGCACGTAAACAGCGCAGATGGTGGGAAAAATAAGATGAGAGTCAGGACAAAGAGGAGAGGATTAATACTCTATTGTGTTGTCAATGCAAATCTTCATTAAATAATGCGGTGAGCACCGATAGAACTAAGCAAATACATAAGACCGCCAAAGCTGGTGCGCAACTCCAGTGCACGGAAAGACCATAAGAGACACGCAGTGTATCCCTGACTTTGCGACTCTGCTCCACAAAAGAGAAACTGCATTCAAAATTTTAACGAGGCAATACACAACGAAATGCATATGTCTACTTATGATTCTTTGCTCTCTAGCCTGTTCCAATGTGATGCTATAACTTTTCAAGTCCACCTTCTATGCAACAGTTCACGAGAGAAACACAACCCTTTGTTACACAAAGAAAAAATGCAAAAAAAAAAAAGGCACACGCGGGAGCATGGTTTGTTCTATCTGAATGACGCCTAAAATCAGGTGCAGTGTGTTACAATTGTTGCTGTTAGTAACGTTGCAACTGCATTTGCGGCCTTCTTTATTTCGATTTCAAAAAAAAATAATTGGCAATAGTCTCTAAGCCAGGGAAAAAAAAGGAAGTAGTACAAAAAGAATAACATAAAATCTATGAGTCCCAAGAGCAGCAAAAGCCTTTAATTTCGTTCAGCCCTCAGAGTTGGCTGTTTTGACGAGAATCAATGTAGCACTGGGCAGAGTTCAATGCAACAGACGTTTTGCTAAAGAGAAGAAAACGTTAAAAGAAACCAGAACTCAAAAGTCACAAAAGTCACTATCTAAAACTTCACCTCAATGCCAAACTTCGCCTGCTCGCCGCGCGCGGCGTGGACGCCGAGGGTGGCGGACACGGTTTCATAGAAGAGCGACGTGATGCCGGCCGCAAAGCGGCCCACGTTGTTGTAACCCACCTTCACCAGCGTCGGCATCCGCGGCATCCACGGTGTTAGATCCAACACCCCGGCCACCTCCAAGTTTGTCCCCCCGTCGTGCACAATGGACGCCGCGCTCAGCCGCAGCCGCTCTCGATCCAGCCCCACGTTCACCCCGACCAACGTCGGAAGACGACGCCAATCGTACGAGGAGGACAGGTGGGTCATGCCGGAGGCGTTCAGCGAGGTGCTGCCGCTGTCCTCTCGCTGCGGGGAGGAGAAGGGCGAGGTGTCGCGCACAAGCGTGTGGCTCGCCAACGTCTGGACCAGCAAGAAGCGAAAGGTGAAGTAGGGGAGGGAGACGTACGACGGCAGATCGGCATCCTCGCCAAAGTCCTTTTTCTCCGCGTGAGACCTATTCTGTTGACGGGCGTGCATGGGAAAAGGCACGCACGCCACGCTCGCCGGGTCAACGCTTTCCGCGGATGCCTCACCACCACCTCGACCGGTGATGCCGTTGCCATTACTGTTGCTGTCACGCGGCAATTGCGGTGTGGAAGCAGACGGCACCGCCCACTGCACACCAGGGTACGGCAGAGACACGGAGGTGGCGCGGTCGTTCTGCAGAGCAACACCAATGAGCGTGTCGCCCAGGTCCAGTGGGAACTGCAGACCGCACGTCAACGCCCACGGTGCCGTTCGCAGCGCGATGCGTTCACCTGCCAGCGTCCGTGTCACCAATTCACCTCCTGTGGCTGCAGACTTTGCGGACAAGGCGGAGTCGCCTCCGCCACCGCCGCCGAGTGGCAGACACACGGCAGCGTCGATGGTGTGCTGATACTTGCGTGCCTGCGCCAGCCGCAGGGTGCGCGTCAGTGCATCGTCCTCGTCCTCCTCGCTAAGAGACGCGGAGTTGCGGAGCTGCGAGGCCGTCACCGCCTCCGTCGCCGTGGCGGTGGCGGCCGCGGAAAACGTGCGCGTCACTCGCACTGCCGCCGGGCCAAGACGGACACCGATGCTTTGTCGATTCGCGTCCCAGTCGGGCAGGGTGGCGTCGATCTCAAGCTGACCCACGTGACCTTCGGCCACCTTCGCGGCGGGGGGCGTGGAGGGAGCAAGACCGGACTGGGGAAGTGCTGGGGCCGAGACGGGCCGCGTAAAGTCAGAGAAGCGCAGCTGAGATGGCAACGGCTTTGCAACAGGGTGCACCGCGACTGCGCCATCCATTGGCTGTGACTGCAGCGCAGAGGCAGAAGCCTCAGCACTTTCGGCGGACGACTGCGTTTCTTGCTTGGGTGAACTATGCGTTGGTGTTACCGCGTTGTCTCCGCTGGCGTCGGGGCGAAGAGACGGCGGGGGCAGCGGCACACGCACCGCCGCATCCACCTGCAGGTGTCCCGTGGTGGAGAAGGTGAGGCAGCCCGCGCTCGCCTCCCGCGCCTGCACGGTGAAGTCGCCGCTCTCCTCCATGACCACCGCGGTGGAGGAGCTGACAAAGGAGGCGGGGCCTAGCGGGATGCCCACCGCTGCAGAGGCCGCACTGGTCGGGCCGTGGCCCGTCAGCGAGGCCTGCCGCGTGATCACAACGCGCTGCTCATCGGCGCCAGCGTAGGGTGCGAAGTCGGCAAAGGCGTTACTGATGTTTTCCTCTATGTGAAGTGCGCGGAACCCGCTGTCCCAGAAGTCGCGCAGACTAGGCATGGCGCGCCAGGCGGCTTCGTAGTGTGGGAGTAAAACACAAAGTGAGTTTTTTGTTGTTGTTGTTGTCCCACAAAAAAGAAATGTGCAGCTTTATTTGTGTTTTTAACCAGACAGGCTTATTGCACATCACAAAAATTGTAGACGTGCGACAGTCAATTAACACGGCAGAGTACGAAGCAGGACAAAACGAAGAGAAACGGTGAAGGGAGTTAAGAAAAAAAAGGGGGAAGATTCACGAATAGTAACATTTAAAAGCTGTTTTCCTAAGCTGGAACGCTCGGTTAAGCATGCCAAAAAAAAAACCACTGTACTTCCAAGGTAAGCAAAAGAGCACACGTAAAACACGACTCGGTTCTTGGTAAGCAGAAGAAGTGTCGATTGCTGTTTTTAGGACGTTCTTCAGTTATGTGTGTGTGCATGAAAAACCTTCTTCAAATTTGCATAGAAAACAAGCTTTTCTCGAAATAATTTTTACGCGCACAGCTCTTGCCAAGGTCTTCTACAGGATGAGAGAATTGTAATAAGAATTTGTATTTAACTCCTTCGTTCAAGCCGCTATTCCCAATGCTTCATTGTTTTAGTTTTCTTTTGTTTATGCAACTTTGTGTGTTTACAAGACGACAACTATCGACAAAAACGTCGAGCCTGTGATGGTAAAAAAAGAGGTAAAACGGAAGGGTGCTGCTAATAGATCACTCTCGCTCTCTCTCTCGCTTTCTCAAACGCAAACAAACCTGCGCAACGACACAAACAAGAAAAAAAAAAGAGGCGCACTCGTCTAGTACGCATCCAAAACCAATTATTCAAAACATTTTTTTTTTTTTACAATCAAGCTCATAAAAGCGGCACGCAAAAACTCTCACACAAATGCCGCTCAGATAAAGAAAAAGGGGGGAAGGAAAGTATGTAAAGAGGTGTAATGGGAAGGTGAACAGCTGTAGTGCGATAAATAATAAAAACGACAGAAGATTTGTTATGAGTTGCGATGATGCAGCAACTTGCATACCCTGTACGGTCATTTGCCGAAAGTTTGGTCATGTTTGAAATAAACAAAAGCGCTCTTTGTCGTCTTTTATTCTCGCTCTTACTGGCCCCACGTGGAGGTCTGGCTTGGCGCGGGGTCTTCCATGTTGTGGCCATCCATGCGCGAGCGCGGGGCGAAGCGCGTGAGGCGCTGCTCCGGGTTTGTTTGAGAGGCAAACCGATCCACCGTGGGCGAAGTGGTCGCCTGCTCCGACAGGCGCGCCTTCTCCATCTCGGTCTGCGACACCGTCGCGGTGTAACCCGCCAGCGCCGTCTCCGCCATCTCCGCCTTGGCCTTGTCCAGCGCGTAGGCGTAGGTGCGGGCGTACTGGCCACCAAACTCAAGTCCGTGCACCCCGCAGAAGAGCGCCGTCTGCGCCTGCTTCGCGTAAGCGCCGAGTTTCACCATGGCGAGTGTGTTGTGCCGCATCTGCGCCACCTGAATGGCCTCCTTCGCCGCACGCAACGCATCGTCCACGGTGACGTCCGCCTCGCTGATCGGGGCACCAAAGTGGAGGGAGGAGAGAGCCCCGGTGCCGTCCACCGTGCAGTCCGCCTGCACGTGGGTGGCGGTGCTGCTGCCATCGCTGCCACGACTACCCGCAGCGGAGGGCTTCACACCAGGCGCGTGGGGCAGCACGGCGTACTCCATGTGATTTGACCCGTGCGCCGGCAGCACCGCGCAGAGCTCGGCGCCGTAGCGGTCGGCAGCCGGGTAGGCAGCGAAGTCGACCGAGGCCGCGCTCGCGCTCCCCGTGCGCACGTCCTCGACGTCGAGGATCGCGTCGGCGAGCCACCAGTCGCGCTCCTCGGACATCGCACGGGTCAACACTCCGCGCCGCGCCACGGCCCACTCCTCCGCCGTAGCGGCCGGGTGGTACAGCGCCCAGTGCGCGCGACAGGCGGCCTCGATGTTGCGCTGCGCCGCCGTGATGCCGTTCTCGCTCTGGCTGCGGTGGTGGTGCGTGCCGCGCAGGGCCGCCACGAGCTCCGCGAGGCTCAAATTTCCCTCCTTGTCGAGGGACTGGCCGACGGCGAACTCGGCGCTGAGCGGGACGTGCAGGCCGGCGTCGCGCAGGAAGGCGCAGAGGGGAATAAGATCCGCACCCGCCACGTCGCCCGTCAGCGCCACCTCCTCGCCTGCTTTCTGTGCTTTGTTGGTGAACTGCGCGTAGAGCTGCGGCAGGGCGTCAACCACGGCAAACGTGCCCGAAACGCCCTCACTCATGAGCGTCGGGTGCTCCGTCGGGTTCAATTCCCGGTCCACCCCACGCACCACCACGCGGTACTCCCCGTTGGGCAGGCGCTCGCCAGCGGCGTCGGTGTAGGGCAGAAAGACCTCCGTCGACTGCGTCTCCGACAGCGGCACGTTGTCGTTCAGCATCACAGCAAAGACCCACTCTGCTTCATCTTCGCTCGCCAACGACGATGAGGCTGACTGTTGCTGCTCCTGCCCTTTCGTTGGTGACGCCTCCGCTGCCGCCGCCGGTGACTCCCGTGTAAGCTGCGTGTATAAATTTGTGGCGTAGGTAGACACCTCCTGCAGCTGCGCCGAGGCCGTGACAAGCCCCGCCACCTCCGCTGCCTCGGCCGACGCCGCCGCCGCGGCGCGCTGGCGCTCCTCCGGCGTGCGACGGCGCCACAGTGAAATTTCCACTCGCCCCTTCGCCCGCAGCTGCTCCCGCTGCACCGCCTGCTCGGCTGTGAGTGAGCGGTCCGTCAAGTTAAGCAGTCGCAGCTTCTCCACCGCCGGCGTGGTCCAGTCGTACGACACGACCTGGTGCGAGCCAAGCGGCCACACTTTCACCGTCTCCCCAGCCGCCACCGTTGTGGGCCGCTTCGTCTTCTCATCGCGCAGCACGGCGCGGAGGTCGGCGCCGGGGGGCAGGAGCTCCGACGTGGGCGGCGTCACCTGCACGTTCTTCACCGCACTAAGCAACCGCTGATTGTTCGCGCGGGCGGCGGCGATGCGGGCGCGGCGACGCACCCCGAATGGCGTCGCAGCCTGCCGCACCACGCGTGCGATGAGACCCTCCGCCTGGGCGAGGTGGGCGGCACTGCGCAGCATCGGCTGCTGGGCTGCGTGGGCCATGTCCACGCCATAGTGCGAGCACAGTCGACCGAGGGAACGGCGGAAGGTGTAGGGCGAGGCGTAGTCGAGCTGGCTGCTCAACGGCTTCGTGGCGTAGTACAGCTGCGCCGCCGCTGCCACCTCCTGCGTCGAGGCGGCGTAGTGAAAGAGGAGCTGCCGGCTCGCCGTGTGCGTGTGCTGGACCAGCGAGGCAGCACCAAACTTGACGTAGTGCCAGCGGCACCAAACAGAGTTGAAGTGCGGCTTCAGCACCGCCGCGCGCAGGTCGACACGCCCACGTGCTACGCTCTCCTCCATGCCAGCGAAGACGTCTGCCAGGGAGGACTCGGTGTAGAGACGGCGGCGCGCGGCGGCGGCGACCTTGGCGAGACTCTCTGACTCCAGCACGTGCAGCGTCTCCACGGCTTCCCGCCGCTCCGTGTGCAGCCAGAAGTCGTGCAGCGTGAAGCCGTAGCTGCCACCGGCAATCGGGGCTGTCAGAATCGACTCCAGCTTCGCGTGCTCGGCCGCCCACTCGGGCGAGGCATCGAGAAGGTCCTCCGGGTCGAAGACGCCCTCGTCCATTCGTCGCTGCTCCTTCTCCACCTCATTCGCCGTCCACGCCGCCTCGGCAGCCGTGGCCGCGCGATGTGCCCCGGCAGCCCACGACGCGGCGTCGGGGCACAGGCCGGCCTTCTCCTGCCGGGCACGGCGCTCTAGCAGGACCGCGTGGGCCTGCTTGTAGGCAGCCGCCACGTCGCCAAGCATCTTCGTCTGAGCTGTCGCATCCGCCGCATGCGGACGCAGCTTCTCCTGGAAGAAGGCGTGCGCTGCGGCGCAGAGGGGCAGATAGCGCGCCGCCCACTTCTTGCGCGCCTCGGCGTCCTCGTAAACCCAGATGGACGGAACAGGGAGGGGGATGCGGGTGACGGTCTGCTGCTGGAAGGCGTCGAAGAACTGAACAAAGGCCTCCACGTCGGCCGCCCCTGACCACAGCGCCTTCTCCAGCTGCAGGTAGTTTGTTACCTTCGTCTTGAGGTGGCGCTCGCTAAGGTAGGCGACCTCGCGGAAAAACGTGTCGCTCTCCCATTTCGTGTTCGGGTTGTCGGCTTCATCGACAAAGAGATCTGCGTTGGCGCCTGCCTCGCTGCTGGCCTTTAAGACGCCCACGTACTGCCGCGATGTCCGCCGCGATTGGCGCATGCGGCGTAGGTACTTGGTCTCGAAGAAAGTCGACCACAACTCCGCGCTCTCCTTCACGTGCGCCTCCGACCCGGTGACCATGTTCGAGCCCATGTAATCCTCCACGTACGCAAACGGCGACGTCGGCTGGGTCGCACGGCTGCCCTTGTCCGCAGCAGAGCCGGTGACGGAAGCAGCGGCGGCAGCAGCAGCGTTGCCGGCATGCACCACCGGATCATTTCCAAAGCGCAACCACAGCTCCACGCCTCGGGTGAGGGAGGGCACGGGGATGTGTTGTGCCCACAGCGCGCGGCACTCGTCCTCCGTGCGAAGCGCAGCGAGGTGGTCGGTGGCGGCATCGGGGGTGTAGACAGGGGTGTAGCGGCGCTGAGGCGTGCGCAGGGTGGTGCTAGCGCACACGCTGAGGGCGGCACTGCCTCGCACCGCAGCGCTGCGGTACGTTTTTGCGCAGAACATTCTAAAAGATCTGCGGAAGGGAGAGAAAAATACACACAAACAAAACTAACAGGAGAAGGAAAAGGAGATAAATTAGGCACAAAACGAAGACGCAAGGGAAAATCAAAGAACTTCGGACTTTTGGAAGAGAACAATTAAAGAGAACCTGCGTCGTACGAGCTGTACAAAAACTCCTCAGCACACTAAAAATTAGTCTTTTTGACTGCAGAACCACAAGCTCTACACAACTAAAAGTGAATCTTTGTGGAAATCTCAAAGCGTTGCAGACCGTGAGACAACCTGAATCTGTGTAAACCGTTGAGAAAATACACGTTGTGGATCGACGCAGTCAAATGCCAATAAAACCTAGATTTCTGAATGACCACGGCAAGTCTGCACAAGCAAATGCACCGTTGCCAAGAATGGGTGCACTCAGAGCTTTTTCAAAGAAAAAAGTCCAGTGGTTTGGTTCACCGGAAGAAGAAAAGGCAGCAGTAGCAAGATAAAATAAAATTAAAAAAAGGCCGAAAAATTGCGTTGAGACGGAAGGAAAAGTGAATAAAATACATAGTGTAAAAACAAATGCGGTTAAATGTATAGTTGCGTGTAATATCATCATCTTTTTGTTGTTGTTGGAAACCACACTTTTGGCCAGAGCTGTGCAGCTGCAGGGCATTGCACACAAACTCAGCGGTATTACTGCATTACCAGAAAAAAAAAAGGATTTATTTTTTTTTTTGAGCCTCGAATGGCCTGCTTCTGGAGAGCGACAATGCGAGTATTCTCTTCATCGAAGGGTCACTATAAGAACCATCCTTTTTGCAACCAACGTTTTGAGTGCGAGTTTAAAAAGTGGGCACAAAAAATACCAAAGTGAGCACGAAGCTGTATAATAAAACTGTAAATTCACCATTTTTAATATTGCAAGTCGTTTGTCACACAACAAAAAGCGTGCCAGCACGGCGCACGTCAACTTAGGAAACAATCACTAATCATAATATTTAGTAAATAATAATCGCAGCGCAAATAATTCAAACCCATACCTGCCAAGAAACAAAGACGCCGCACTGAGGAAGCTGCAACATCAACAGAACAGAAAAAGTGGCTAGCTAACATTTGCTTTTCACAAAGAAGAATAGAAAGTAATGTACTCTCTTTCACAATCGCTTACGTCGGGAACACCGCCACAGCCTCCAGTGAGCCATTTTGAGATGCCGTGAAAACCAGCTCGCCCGTGTTGTTCGCCATCACGTGTGAGTAGTCGGCGGAGCAGCACCGCATATCCAGCGGCTGCAGCGTGTCGAGTGCTAGCGTGACAAGGCCGCGCGAGGTGGCGGTCACGACCCGCCGGTTCGCGATCAGTGCCGCGTCGACAATTGGGTAGGCCAACGCGTGCCGCACCTGCGGGGCCTCCATCGCGCGCAGATCCCACACCGCCACCGATCCATCCAGCGCGGTGGAGATGACGTGGTAGCCAGACGTGCAGAGTGCTGAGATGGTGCTCGCGTGCGTGGGCGACCCCGTGCAGAGGGCGGTGTTCACCACCGGGCTGTCCTCGCGCGACCGCGGATCCCACAGCTTCACCGCCGCATCGCGCCCGCCAGAGAGCAACACGTAGCTCCCCTCCTCCAGCACATTGAGCGTCGTGATGTAGTCGTCGTGCGCACTGGGAATCTGCCGCATGACCGTCCCGCAGGTCACATCCACAAAGCTGAGTCGGTGCGGAGCCGGGGCGTGGACCAGGCTCTCCCCCACGGCCACAATCGAGTTGCGGAACGCGGTGATGGCGGTGAGCGCAACACCGGCAGGTCGCTGAATGACCTCCCCGCGCGTCCACCGAGTGGAGCTGTCGTTGCACGTGATGATGGTGATGGTGCCAACAGCAGGGCCGCGGGCCGTGCCACGGCGCGGCACCGATCCAGCAGCCGTGCCGCCCTCCGCCCCCGCCACCGCTCCGTCGCCGTCCTCCCCTCCCTGCCCGGCGGCGGCGGCGGTGGCCGACGCACCTGTCGACGCCTCTGCGTCTGTGCCACAGTACTGTGCGTAGGGCCTGCGCTGCTTGTACGGCATGCCGGCAATCGCGAGGTACTGCCCATCGATCCGCTGGCCGGCCATGGCAACCGGAACGCAGTTAAACGGCAGCGGCACCACACCGCGCGAGCGAATCACCGGGCGCGTAACGGGAATCACGCTGCCCGGTGGTTTTTCCCGCACCATCTGAGGCCCACCCCACAGCACCACGGAGCCGTTCATGTGCCCCGTGATGAGTTCATCCCGCACCCCAAAGTAGGCCATCGTCGTCACTGGGCACTCGACCTTCTTGAACGGCGTGGAGAGCGGCACGGCGGAGAACAGCACCGGGGGTGCGTGCTGCCACTGCCGAGTGACAGCGGCGATGTCAATCTCGAGTGCGCGATTCTGTGCGTACACCTCGTCCAGGCGGGACGCAATGCGTGGGAGCAGGGCGAGAGCGCCACGCATGTTAAGCTTATCGTCCACGTCGTGCAAAAGGTGGGCGAGCAGATGCACACCCCGCGACACCAGCTTCTCCTGCTGAAGGAGAATATCCACCACGGCGGCCACGCTCGTCACGGTGAGAATCCGCGCATTGGCCAACTCCACGAGGTTTGTCATGTCGCTCTCGCAATCGCTCTTAATCCCGTTTAGGGGTCGCCGCACCAGCCGCGTGAGCAGGCACTGCAAAAGTGCGTAACGCACAGCAAGCGCCTCGGCCTTGGGCAGCTTCAGGATAACGGAGAAGTTGCGTCGTTGAAAGAGGCCCATTGCCGCACGCCGGAGCGTTTGGCGCAGTCGTACCTCGTCATGCTGGCATGCGTTGAGACTTTCGCAGATGAGCTTCACCGACACGCGAGGGTCTTCCGACTCGTAGAACTCCAAAAAACCGTGCTGCCTTTCATAGTCATCATTCTGAAAGGAGAAATCTATGTCGTTTTCCTCGTCGCCGATGAAGCCCAGCGAGGCAAGTAAAAACCCCATTTGATCCATCACTTCCTCGCCGTCGTCCTGTTCGGCGTCCCACCTTGCCACGTCAGCCGCGTCCTCCGTCGCCCCGCTCCCCACCTCAGCACCGCCGCGGCTTTCAAGCGTAAATTGAATCTCCGCGTGGCTGTAAGGGCCCATTGACCCAGGGTGCGCCGCGGACGGCGCCGCCGCAAGTCCAGCCCCGCCGCGGGTCACGTCGGACACTGCGAAATTCATCGCCGAGGTCAGTCCGCCGTTGTCGGCACCGCTCGCGCCTCCTTCGCCACCCGCACTTCCGCTCGCCAGCGTGGAATCCTGCCTCGACAGCATCCTCGCCGCCGATGTGGTGAAGGTCTCCACGGCGGGCGTGTACGGGTTGAGGTACGGCGCGGCATCGGTGGCGGCCGCCGAGGGGGCGGGAGCCCCTGATGCGCTGCCCAACAGCATCGCTGCTGCTGCCGCCGCTGCGGCTGCCGCGGTGGCTGCCGTGGCGCTACTCATCGGGGTGTTGTGCCCTGTGGCGGGCGCGGGCGGAGTGGCCATGCTTAAACTTTGCGAGTGAACGCTGAGGTTGCCGAAGCCGCCAACACCCGCACCGGTACTCATCGCGCCCGGCGTGGAGGCGGCAGCAGCGGCAGTCGTGGTGCCCGGCGGCGGTGGCGGCGGCGGTGGTGGAGGTGGAGGTGGCAGAGGCATCTGACCGGATGCGGCGCCGGGAGCGGCG
>MDUD01002453.1:31858-55156 GCA_002216565.1 Crithidia mellificae | reverse complement strand
GCCGTGGATGCTGCGACGCGCGTCACGCTCGGCGGACATCGGCGCCACGGCGGCGTTCAGCACTTCCGCCTTCATTGGACTACTGGGGGCGTGAGAGAGGGAGGGCCGGGACCGGAAGGGGGCGGCCGGGTTGGCGGTGACCGTCAACGGCTCAAACGCCTTCGTCGCGATGGCGTCTTGCGCCGGTGTGCCGTTGCGGCTGCGGTGCACCACCGTCGGTCGCCGCACGCTCTCCGCGGACGGTTCGTCCGGGTAGGCCCCTTCGCTGTCCTCGGCGGAGGAGAGCTCGTCGTACTCGTCCATGTCCTCCGCTCCGCCTACCCCAACAGCAGCGCTAGTTGCGTTCTTCAAGCGTTTATCCGCTGCTGTCGGGGACGGGTTGAGGGAGTCTGTTTTGGTGCTCCTTGGCGAGTGCCCGAGCGGCGGCTTGCCTGGCGTGCTGCGTGGCGTGTTGTGGTGATGATTGTTGTGCCGGAGCGCGCTCGGCAGGCCGTCAAGACCTGCGGCAGCGATGCAGGCACTGGCCTTGTTCGGGCTGACGCCAGCCGGGGAGGCCTGCTGCCCGCGCAGGAGTGCATCCGCCGTGGGAGAGCCAGGCCGGGAGCGGCGCTGCGAGGTAAGCCGTGAGCTGGCTTCCTCCACCTCTTCAAATTCCTTCACTTTGTGCGATGCCGTGACGGTTGAGCTTGTCTCCGGGATCAACGGGAAGGCAGAGCGCACGCCGCAGACCACCACAGGGGTTGCGTGGGCCGTGCCAGGGGAGGTGGGACTCCGCACCTCTCGTGAGAGCAGGGGCGAGCCCGAGGAGGGCCGCGACGTGCCGGCGGTGTACAGGCGGCCGTCGTGGTCGCCGTCACCGTTAGACGGGTCTCGACCCTCAAGCAGCTGCTGCCGACGCGTCAGTGACGCACTGTGCTCTCGCAGCTGCGGTGTGTTCTGTCGCTGCTGACGGCGGCTGCCGTGGCGACTGCGATCGACGCTAGCGGTGCGGGCATTCTGGTCACCGTCGTCGTCGCGCTGCAATTCTAGCTCTACAGGGTATGACATAGAGAAAGACCTTATTCTCCAATGAACGAGTTTGTGGGTAGTATCGTGTACAAGCGTGACTCGTCGTTGCAAAAAGCAGAGACTTCCGATTGAGTAAGAGGCGCGGTTTTCTTTTCAAACAGTTTTCGTCTGTTGACTGCGTACACTTGGCGCTGAAACAGAACTCGAATTTGCCAGCTAAAGTTTTATAAACACCAAAACGAAAGAAGAAAAGTAAATAATAGACAATTTTTTAGAAAAGAAAAAGGAAGCGATTCTGTGAGCCAAACAATCACAGATAGGAATGGTGCAAACTTGAAAAAAAAAAGTAAGCAGTGCAAAAAAGAAGGAAAGAATTTTCAACAAGTTTCCAATAGAGGATCGTGAATTTACATAAAAAAAAATTTGGTTGCTCGTCCTCTTAAAAGCTGTGGTGAAGTCATAACGTAAAGGAAGGAAAAAAAAAGGAAGAGGAGTCGATATGGTGAACTAAATGAGAATTGCATTCGAAATGGCTGTCTACGCATCTAAAGGCAAAGTATAGCACATGAGGAATGTGAAGAATACCTTAAATTTATATTTTCTGTTTTGCAATTTGTCGACTTTGACGCGTACACCGGTGGAAGTCGTGACGGGACTCATCTCATCTCTCTTCTTTTTTAATTTGTTTATGCGACGAAAGTATTGTACATGTCGGAAGGTGGCCTCGATGTTGTAAACATGCATTCAGGAAAGACAAGTGTAGCAGTGCTGAGCCAAAGAAAAAACAAAAAAGAACGGAAGCAAGACAAAATATTAAAGTTTAACAACAAAGGAGAGATTCCAGTAAACAAGGTTCAAAAGTCAAGGTGAGATGAAAAGCTAAAAAAAAAAACAACACATCTTTACCAAACATCTGCGATCTCACGATATTGAGCATTACGGTTCTTCTTGCTGCCTTCACTCTTCCCACGGCCCTAGCGGCGCTTGCAAGATCTCCGACATGGCACGCCCGTAGGACCGCGTGTCCACAGCAGACACGTAGCCGGAAGGGCGTTGGTGTGCCGTCGTGGCGTAGCGCTGCGCTCTGCCTTCACGGCCAGGGGGAGCATCACTGCTTGCACACGAGATGCTCCGCGATGTCGACAAAGATGAAGAAGAGCAGCTGCGCGAGCACGGTTGAATCTTCGAGATGGCGACAACGTTTTCTACGTTTGTGGCTGAGGCCCCTTCGCTCTTCGTGGTCAGTGCAGCGGGGAAGGGTGAGGTGGGTGCGGTGGTTGACGCGGCTGTGCGCATCGCGCGCTTCATCGGTGCGCACCGTGCCATGGCGGATAGACGTGAGCGTGGTGGAGCGCTGCGCGAGCTTAATGGAAGTACTGCTGGTGTTGTTGCTTTTGTTGACGGTGGAGCCACTTGTTGTTTACGCTGTGCACGTAATGGCAACACAGCGCTCTCCATTTCATCTTCTTGCTGAACGCAAAACGTCGAAGCAAAAGCACTCTTCTCATCATTCGTAGTTTCCAGATTTGTAGCTTCAGCATCAGGTGAGGAGGCAAGAGCGGTCGCAGGCGAGCTGCATGGAAGCCCCTCGCCACCTGTGCCGACGCTGCCGCTGCTGCACACGCGTCCTTCTCTTGACTGGCTCCGCAGCAGCTCGTGCTGCAGCTGCGCAATGATGCCACGCAACTGCACGTTGACCTCTTGCTCTGCAGCAAGACGCCGCTGGCATTCGTCACGATGCGTCGTCAAAGCTTCCACGGTGCGGTGCAGCGCCGCGCACTCTTCCAGCTTGGCGCGGTAACGGTGTAGTGGGACAGAGGCGGCGGTGGGGGTCGGAGGCAGTGCGCTGTGGATGCATGCATCGTTGTTACAGTTGTTTTGACAGCTTCTGTGATGGTCGATGGACGCCCGCAGACGTGTTGGCAACGGAGATGTTGTTGTTGTTGTTATTGTTTTTGTTGTTGGGGCTGCTTCTGGGGACGCGGGTGCAACTGCGCTTGCGGCTGCAGTCATTGCCGGCTTTACAGTGTGAGGATGCAAGGTTGGTTTGAGATGTGTTTGTGAGTCGCAGAGCAGCGTGGGCATCTGCTGTTTCCCGTTTTCTTACTCTCTGCTTCTAGTGTTGACGCAGAAAAATAAAGCTATAAAAGATTTTACAAAAAAGGGCCTGCCGTCTCAAAATAAAATGTTCAGACAAAAGACGAAGAATTGCGTTGAAGACAAGGCGAGTCGGAGGTGCAGGGAAAAAAGTGAGTTGAATAAAGTGATAGGGAGAGAAGAAATGCAAACACCAGAAAAGCCATGCTAATAGTGAAATAAAAATGTAAATAATTAAGAACTGGGCTTTTCCGTCTGCACCTTTTTATGAGAACCACCACAGGCGAGCTATGTAGCAAGCAGCAAAAAATATTCTGACATCAGCAGTAAGGTAAAGGCTTTGCACTTTCCATCTGCCGTTCCGACAAAGCCAGATAAGAAACCGTCACAGTCCCTTTGCAACGTAGTTCGTAGCAACGAACTCGAAATTTGTGCTGGAGGCTGAAAGCGTGCCCTGGTCTGACGTTGCGTTGCTGAGAGACTGAGACAGTTAGCCAAGTCAATTATGCGCGAGAAAGCGCGTATGCTTGAGCTGTCTAAAGCATAAGTTGATACGCTAAGCCGTACAACGCCAGCCGGTCCGTCTGCTCCGTTCTCTTCACAACTTTAAATATATATTTTTTTGGTTTCTTTTTGTCCGTTGCATTAGACCAAACGGGAAAGTCTCACCACAAATAAAAAAAAAATTATCAAGAATAAAGAATAAAAGAACTAACAGCTAATTCAATACAGCGATCACTACTACTCACTCACACACACACAGATGAAAGAAGAACGTTGGACACTTCATTGAGAAGGAGAAAAAGACAGAAGAGAAATGACAAAAAGCAAACATATACCTTCAAAACTAAAAGTCAAGCTAAAGGCGTCAAGTTTAACAAATGAGGGGGACAAGAAGGCGAAAAAAAACCATGATCAAGATAAAGAGCACAAACTAAATGAAGGCAGCTGTCTGCTCGCATCGTTTGCAGCAACAACAAAAAGTCGATAGGTCACCAACGTGCATTACAAACAAAGAAGCTACTGCCTCATTTCTTCGGTACTCACGCCGCTGCTCTCGTAGTCAGACAAATTCCGCAACCTTTTTTTCTCGTGGATCCCAGGCACGACTATAAAGGGGAAAAAAGCACTGAGGAAAAATGTTAACGATTTTGATCTGGTCGCGTGTGTTGACAATGTCCGAAAAGGGGGAAAAAAGAACAGGAACAAGGAAGAAGGCCTTATAAAAACAAAAATAAACTAAAAAAAAAAATAGAAGTAATTTCAACAGTTACAAACAACAACAACAAAAAGGGAGGCGTTGGTACTTTTGGTACGAGACTAGGTTGTACATGAGCAAGCTTTGTCATGAGCAACCTCAGTCCTTATTCTTCCTCCTTTAATAGGTGCTAGATAAGGTGCGGAAGCGAAACTTCGCATCAGCACCAGCGATGCGGAGAGTTGCGTTGTCGAAGTAGCTGGCTTCATTACAGATACCGGCGCGCTTACCTTTTGTCTCAGGCTTTTCTTCTGACTGAGGACAACTATGAAAAGTGAAAAAAAAAAACATGGTTAAAATACACTATCGCCGCGATCGCACTCAAAACGAAAAGAAAAGGAACACAAACAAATGAAAGATGGTGTGTTGTGCGTTTACCTATTTTTTTTCGCTTTCATCTCGCTTGACAGTAGAGCAACAAGTCACGCCCATGTTACGTTCTCTCTCATTTTCGTAACACGTGTCCTTTTGTGCCTAGCCAGCGTGCTTTTATCTTAACTGGCACTTCAAATTGGTTTACAGTGTCAGTAAAGGATAAATATTAAATGGACACTGAAATGAGCGTAAAGTAAACAATCTACGATTTTGAAAATAAAAAGAAAGTAAGATAAGGAATTGCAATCAATAACGTCTGAAAAAAAAAGGAACAACAAGAAAACAGAAAAGACCAGCAAATTTAAGACAAAAATGGCAATCAGAAGGGATGTCGTATAAAATCATTTTTTTTTTTGGTTCATGCATCTGACATGAACTCTACACACCGAAGATAGGTAAGACAATCCTTTCTTTTTTTTCTTACGTACGCTGCAACACTCAGCTCCAGTGGCGGGCAAAAAGAAAAGAAGAAGTTGGTCGTAGTTTACTGACTAGAGACTGAGTACCTTTGCGCTTAAAAACACATGAAGTTGCTCAGCAAAAAACCATTAAACGTATTTTTCTTCTTTAAAGTGGCCAAACTGTCTCTTTTCGACCGTTGGCTTTGAACGCGTATGCTCATGAGAGGGCGAGATAACGTGGTGAGAGGCAACGAAGATCGCTCAAAGGAGGAAAAGAGTGGAGAAGAAAAAGCCGCATTGCAGCTTCAATCATTTCGTAGCCGCGCTCTTCGGAAAGCAAACAATAAGAAGGAAAACAGGGACAGCACACGCGGATTGTTCTTGCCCTCGTAAAGTTGTCGAGGATAGAGGAAGAGAACTAAATCCTCAAAAGGGGCAAATCACAAAACCACAAGAATAAGTGACAACTTGGTACAGAAAAAAACAGAAAAGAAAAGATTGTCGTTGAAGAGAAACAAACAAACAAAAACATAAACGCAAGGCTATTTGTGAACTCGTCAGTGGGTCTGACTCTATCTCAGCTTTGGAAAAAAAAAAACACAAAAAAGGATGAGCCGAAAACCAGGAAACTGCTGTGTTGACCGCGAGACAAGAAACGATAAAAATGGTCAGATTCCGCCCTTTCGATACACATGCAGATTGAGCCTTAAACGCGTTTGTTTTGCTGCTGCCCACCTTTTTTTTTTTGTGTGCGTTGATATGTTAATTAAACAAATGGGCAGTGGAAAAGAGAACTATGTAACGAAGAAATCAAATAATCAAACGAGGGCACCACCCGAAAAAGAACCAGGTACATATTACCGTATACATACACGCACACACACAGGCTCAATAGTAGATAAGGATAATCCATTCTAAATGCACAGATGGCGCGTCCTTCTTATCCTCTCCTCATTGCATCAGTTTGTTCACCTCTATTCGATGCTAGCAGGAGCACACAGGTTAAACAAACGACAACAACGCTGGAAGATTCAAATGAAGAAGAAGACGGAGACAAAAAAGTAACCTGAACATTTGTGGCTGAAGCAGGCGGCTGAGAGACGAAAGGAAAACATCACAAGGCAACCAGCAGAAAAAAAAAAAGGCACGCGAAAGCGAAACACAACTACACAGGAAATGAAAGACATAGTAAAGCAGCGCAGCGGACAGAGAAGTCAGAAAGAAAAAGCCAATCGGGCTTGGTCCTTCGGCTTCTCATCCTTGACTACTCTCTTCGTCATGTCCTCTTCTCCCGTATTGTTGTTGTACCCCCGTTTCTGTTTTCTCTTTTCAATGCTGTACACCCATCAGAGTCTCCACTGCATCGCGCTTTTAGAACCACGCCACGTTGGCCGTGCGGCTCGACGGCGGACCGTTGCTGCGGCGCGCGCTGTTCGGCGTCGACGCCGGCGGCGCCTCCTCGCCGTGCTTGTCCTTCATGATGTCGTTGAAGACGTTCAGCGGGGTGCGCAGGTGGCCGTCCTTCACCGCGGGCAGCTGCTTGAGGTCAGCGCTGCGGGCACGGAACTGGACGTAGGCGGCGGGCTGCCAGCTGCGGCGCTGCTTCAGCAGCTGGTCGCGCACCGGGTGCAGCACCTCGTTCGGCACCACAGGACTCAGCGGGTCCTCCTCCTCCCCCGGGCCACGCTGTGTCTCCTCGGCGAGGATGTCCGCCGCGGTGGGGCCGCTGCTCGCCGCCGGGCCGGCGGTGGACTGCCGCGGCGTCGTCGTGCCGTTGCGCGGGGTGCGGGTGGACGCCCGCGGCGACGGCTGCGGCTTCTCCGCCTCCAGCTGCTGCTGACGCTTCTTCTCCTCCTCCAGCTGCTGCAGCCCTTCGGCGCGGCTCAGCAGGTTCGGCAGCACCTTCTCGGCAATGAAGTTGTCCGGGATGACGTTGCTGAGGGCGATGGCGTCTTCGTTCAGCTCCATGTGGGCAAAGCTGGCCGGGTAGGGGTTGCGCGGGTTGCCGGCGCTGACGCCCCAGTTCGAGCCGAGCGCGAAGTAGCGCGGCGGGCACGCGGTGAACGGGCGGAAGGCCTTCAGCGGCACCTCCATCTTGCTGTTCACCTTCGCGTAGAGGCGCTGCGGGGCCATGATGCAGTAGTAGTTCTCCTCTGGTCCATCCTGCGCGTCGAAGAAGTACTCCGCGACGACACCCTCGCACTCGAAGCCGTGGTATTGGTTCTCGTACGTGATGGCAGAGCGCACGACGGCGGCGAAGCGGTAGCGCTCCTCCTGCGCGTTCAGGAAGGCGCCACGCGGGCGGCGCTCATCCGCCGAGTTCGTCACCATCAGCAGCACCTTCTCGTTCGTGGCGTCGTAGACCATGAGATCGATCGTGCCCGTCTTCATCGCGTTCGCGTCGTTGTTCTCGCGGTAGCGGTAGGTGGCCGGGGAGAGGACGACGATGTGGGGCAGCCCGCGGCGGTCCGCCACCTTGCTGGCGAACTGGTTACGGTTCGCCGTGATGGACGGCACGTAGTTCGACTTCTGCGGCGTCCAGAACTTCTTGTAGTCCTCCAGCGGCGTCGCCTTCTGTCCTACAATCTTGTTCGGCCCCGTCTGCGGGATATCGGCCGTGATGCACGACAGGAACCAGTAGCGGAAGGTCTCCTTGTCCTTCATCGGCTTAATCTTCTCAATCACAGCGCGGGCATCGCTGTTCGTGTGCTTCATCATCGCATCCCAGTCATCCATCGAGATAATGTTGAGGTAGTTCTTGTAGGCCGCGTCGACGATCTTCGGCAGCGAGTACTGCGAGCAGCGGGCCGACGCAACATACTCGTTATCACCCGGCAGGTTCAGCAGGCTCTGGTCCACGCCGCCCTCGTTCGGCGTACCCATCTCCTTGTCCTTGCGGCCGCAGAGAGAGACGAGTCGGTCGATGCCGTACTGGGCGTAGATGTCGTTGCGCACCTCAATGAAGTCCTCCAGCTTCTTCACGGTGGGGCACTCCTCCAAGGCGTGGCGCAGGCGAGCAACGTTCTCGCGCATCTGCTCGTACTCGACACGCTTGTTCTGCAGCACCTGCTGGCTGAACATCTTGTTGTGCGTGTCCACCTCAAAGGGCTGCTCCGACTGCGTGAAGTACGTCTTGCCGCCCATCTTCTTCAGCATCGTGGGCACCTCGCCGTCACTGCTGTCGCTCGTGTACTGGCCCTCCTCGAGCGACGCGTACTGGCGGTAGAGGGCGACGGTGGCGGCGCTCTCCAGCAGCAGCGCCTGGGACGGCATGTAGGTCATGAACATCTGATGGCGCAGCAGCACCGCGTTGTCGCGCTCCCACGCGGCGAGCTCGCCGTGGGCCTCCTTCAGCTGCTTCTGCTCATCCGACTGCAGAATGGCAGCCTGCAGGAGCTGCTGCTTCTGCGAGAAAAACTGCGCGCGCGACTTGGCGTCCTGCACGTACATCTGCATGTCCTCGCCCGGCTCCAGGAACGGCTTCAGCTTCTTCTGCACCTCGGCATCCTTGAAGGCGGCGCGGAGCTGGGCGTGGATGGCGACACGGGCGGTGAGCTGATCAGAGCGGGAGGACTGCAAGATGTTCTCAACGCGGCTCGTCGCCACGTTGGCAGCGAGAATACTCGGGTCACCGGCGTAGTAGTTCATGTCGGTGGCCATCACCGTGGCCAGCGTCTGGACGGATGCGCTCATCTTGACGATTGATTCACTGTTGTTCTTTGTATGTGGATGTTTGTGTATTTTTAAAAAGGTGCTGAGGCGTTGACTATGAATAATGGTGTGGCTGAAAAAAAAAAAACAAAAAGAATCAAAAGGGTTGTTCAATGTAAAAGTACACTTAGTATTTTTTTCTTGTGTGAGAAAAGAACAAAGATGTACTTCTACGTTCTACGGGAACACGATAGTAACAATGATGTGGAGGTAAAAAAAAGGTAAAAATAAAAGATGCTTTTTTGTTGTTGTTTATTTTTTTTCTCGTCAATTCCTTCTAGTGTAAAGAAAAGAGTAGGGATCTGTAGACACTGCAGCTGATCTACAGACGGAAGGTTTGCTAAACGCGACGCGTAGGCGGAAGGAATATGAGGGAAGTGAAAGAAGAAAAAAAAAGAAATTAATCAAGGGGGTAGTCGTTTGTTTGGGAGTGCTTTTAATCAGGAGAATAAAAACACGAGGTCAAGACAATTGATTTAAAAGACTATAAAATAGGAAAGGAACTTCGGATCGCCAAAAAATAATCTGTTGTTATTAAAGGAAAAGGAAATTCTGCGGGGTGTTGGCAGCATAGTGGCAGGGTTGGCGAGAGGGGCAAGAGAAGAGAGAAAGATGATTATTTTGTTTGTAGGAAAGAGAGGACTCTTCGACAAATGCACTCAATTCTTCTCTTTGACACGGTTCAGCCGACATACATCGTTGCAGGCATCGTGCACCAAAAGCATTAGAACCTAATAAATTTTAAGGCAGATCAAACAGCCGCTAAAGTTCTTCAAGATCAAAGCACTTTCGCATTTAAAGGCTCAAGATTCTTTCTTTTTGATAAGTGCGTCGATAAAGCGCAAATCTTGTACTAAACTGTGATGACGAAACAAACAAACAAAAAAAAGTGGAAAGAGAAATTAAAGGCATCCATCAACATATTCTCTTAGTGAAAGAACAACACCAAAGGATCAATTTTTTCTCAACATGAATAATACACAAGCAGTCGTAATGGCGAGTAGGTATCCGAATTGAAAACAGTACAGCTGCTCTCTGCACTCCCTCTCTCGTGACTCACTGGAAAAAGTCCTTGTGCTCTGCGGTCTCCTCCACCGTCTCTGGCACTCCCAGATTCTGTGACTTCTTCTCCATCACCTTGATCTCCTCCCAATTCAGCAGCTCGATGTTGTCGCAGTTCTCTGGCGGTAGGTAGTTCGCCTTTCCGTGGAACGGCACCTCCACCTTCTCCACGAGCGGCTCCAGCTTCAGGTACTCCGCCACACTCACGTCGCTCGCCGCCATTTCGGCGATCATCTCAGCCACCGCCACCAAGCTGTAGTCCTCGAGGTTGATGGCCAGGGCGTGCGACATGGCGGCCCCGGCGGCAGGGCCGGATGACGCGCCGCCACCTGCTGCAGCATCGGCTGCCTCGTCCTTCAGTGGCGCGTCCCTCTGCGACTTCGCGCCCGCCATCCGCCCACGACTGTCACGACGCACACCACCACCAGCGCCGCCGTCACTCAATGCACTACGTGTGCAACCTGAATTCGGTTCGCAGTTGCCGGCGACGCCTCGTCGCGTGGCCGCCGCTCCTTCTCTTTTCGTTGCGTGACGCGTCAAATCAGAAAAGTTTGCATCGGGGTCTACCAGAGGCACGGCGGACTGCTCTGCCATCAACAACGCCGTGCTCGCCTCGGTCTTGTCGAGTTGTGCCTGCAACTGCTGGGCGTGGAGGGCGGCGCGGTGGCGCACCGTGTGCCCGGTGGCCTTCGCCGCCGCCGCCGCGTAGCGCCGCGCGCGCTGCGAGGAGACGTCGCCGAACGGGTTGCTGCGCTGCGCCTTCACGATCTCGCGCTGCTGCCGCCGTGTCATGGGCTCGTAGCTGTCGAGGACGAGGGTCTGCACCGGGGTAAAACGGTAGTTCACCTCGGAGTCGATGAAGAGAATGCGATCGGTCGCCTGCCCGGTGCCGTTGACCTGATTTGCTTGAATGCGCAGGTACTCGGTGTAGTTGTTCGGGGCAATGCCCTGCTTGCGGTTACCGCGACCGCTGCCGGCCCCGACGAGCTTGGCGTGGTCGTGCACGTAGCGAAAGGGCACGGAGAAGTCGCGGCGGTGAAAGTTGTCCATCAAATCCCGATCGCGGTCCTCGTTCGTGGGCACGAAGAGGGTCACATCGCAGTGCAGCCGGCGGAGTGTCTCGGCAAAGTACGCAAGGTAGGGGCGGGGTTTGATGCTGTACGGGTTGCGTGGGTCAATGAAGCCGATGGTGCCCTGCAGGCGGATTCCAACGATGAGGCGAGTCGTCAACGCGATCACTTGCTGGTTGCCAACGAGGGTAATCGCGGATGACATTGCAATTGGGAAATAAAATAAAACCCAAAGAAGATATAAAGTAAAGTGAAGCAGCACTAGCAGAAAGAAGGAATGCTTGGCGCCACAGAAGTGGTATAAAAACACCGAAGATGAGTAGTTGTTTACTAGCACCACCGTGAGGGTGAAAGATGAAGTAGGTGCACTGCGTTACGGATGAGGTTACCAGAGGCGCGGGGTGCACCGCCTGTGTAGGAGGCAGATGTGAAGAGATTTGCAAAGGAGAAAGGCAAAAAAAGAGATATTGGTCGCTTTTTCTTCTTAGAAGCGAGACGGTTTGCGTAAGCAAAAGTAAATGCATTAATTTTTAAGCGAAATCTTAGCGCCGTTACTCAAATTACCCATGTAATTACCAGTATCCTGGAAAAACTTCAAGATACAAGGTGCAGCTTTACAAAGCATTCTTAGAGAGGAAAATGCTATTTTTCTTTTGTATAATCGGGTAGTAAAAGACGTTCCAGTTGAATCCAATGAGAGCAAAAAAGAAAACTGAGATCTGTACATCATACGTGTGTGAACAATGGCACACATGGCTCCAAAAAAAAAAAAACAATAATTACATAATCAGCCACGCACATTTAACGCTTGACGATTGAGCTTGGCTTTCCACCAGTGTTGTAGTGCAGCTTGTACTGTTGCTGGCGTCGCTGCTGTGCGCGCAGCCGTCCAGCGTAGTGCGTGTCCGGCATCACTGAAGACGTCCGAGCTGTGACCGCACGGGAAGAGATGTGGGCGGATTGTTGCGAGACATGCTGTGGCTGCTGGCCGGCGCTGCCATCATTATCACCACGACCCCCCGCCTCCATCAGCACACTTCGCACACTTCCAACCGAAGATGCGTTAGAGAGGTGCCGCTCCTCGAAGCTGTTAAAAAAAGACCTTGACGACTCCAACAGCACCGATGCCGCTACCGTGCTATTCCCATCCTCCTCACCAGTGGCCATGCTGTAGTTGTAGCTACTGCTGGTATTATTGTTGACATGAGGGTGGTGGTGATGATGATTCGCTGTCGTCTCGCACTGATGCACCGTGTTGCTCTCCGACGCGGCATCAAGAAAGGCGACGGTGGCAATGGGCCGCGCAAGCCGTGGGCCGCCGTCGCCGTCGTGCCGCGCAGGATGCTGCAGACCCCCGACACGCGCACTCACCGTCGTTAGGGGCTGCGTCGGCGCGTTGGTGCTCGTGGTAGGAACGGCGCGCGGGCCGGAGGCGGCAAAGGACGAAGGCCGCGACAGGGCCGGTGTGGGGGACGTGGAGGCAGCGTGCGGCGGCGAGGGTTTACCGGTTCCTGTACCAGACGCGGTCGGTGCCACCCTTGACGACGCAGAGACGGCGGAGAGGTGAAACGATTTCTTTCCGCGACTTGACAGCTTGCTGGCGGTGCGCTTCAGATTCACTCGGCTCGCCACTCGCTGTTTCAGCAGTTGCTGTTGCGGTTGAGCGTTGGCATTTGTGCCCGCGGTTGCCGGTGTGAAGACGGTCAGCGGGGGTGTTGGTGTAGTCATCGCACGGGCGCCGTTGACGCTGCTGCTGTTGTTGTTGTTGATGATAGTATTGCTGTTCTCCGCTAGAGCAGCGAGTGCCATGCCTTTCAGAAAACGCGGCCGCGCGTGAGGGCTGCGCGGGCCGTGCAGGGAGGACCCCCCGTTTGCCCCAGCGGACGCAGCGGCTGCCGCTCTTGTGCGAATACGCGACGGGGTGCGACGCGGCTTGCGAGCCGTGCGGCTACGCTCCTCTCCCTCCCCCGCCTCCCGCCCACTACCATCGGAGAGTTCATACTCCTCTTGCTCGAGGATGTGCGCTCGCGCGCGTGGGTCGGACGGCGTGATGATGCTGCTGACGGTCCGCGGCACCGGCCGAAGGGGGTACATGCCCGCCGCATACGATGCCGTCATCGCCGTCTGCGCAGCGGTGGCCTCAGCGTCCAGAGCAGCAACTGCGGCCTCACCGCCGTTCATCTTGTTACTCGTTTCTTCCTTGCTGTCGACGTCCCCACTATTTGTCTGCGTGGTCGACGCCTTCGCCGCACCGGTGCCGGTGGAGCCGAGCAGGCGTGCGTACTCGGCCGCCACCACGTGCTGTCGCTCCTGCACCGTATTCCCCTCGCCTTTCATCACACTCAGAAAGCGCCGCGTCTTGGTTTCGCGATCGAGGTCGGTGGCACGTATGGTCTGGGTGCGCGACGCCGCCTCTGACGGAGTGGCGGAGTTGGAGGACACGGCGGTGGCCGCGGCGCTCGTGGCGGTGTTGGCGCGGTGCTGCAGCCACGGCAGCTTGTGCTCCTGCCTACGGTGCTGATACCCCGCGTGGAGTAGATAGCGCTCTCGCAGCGAGACCCGACCGTTGAAGACGTCCGGTGGGACGCCGTCGAGGTACTCCAGCAAGGCGTCCTCCACGTCCTCCATCTCCTCCTCCTCCTCCTCCTCTCGCCCGTCAGCAAGTGCCGCCGGATGAATCGCACCAGCTCTGAAGTCTGCATAGGCATCAGCAAGCTTTGAAGATGGCGCCGGCGGGGCCGCCATTGCCGTCTTATCGCCGCGGCTCTTCGAAGGGGGCTCGTAGACATCTGCGCGGTGTAGCTCCCAGGAGCTGCTGGTGCACTCAATCCCCGACAGCGCCGCGGCCGCCCGCTCGTGCAGGTGCTGCTGCCGCTTTTGGTAGTAGGCGGACTGCTCCAGCAGCGCGCGCTTCTCCAGCGCCGCCACGTGCCGCTGGTGCTCCTCGCGCTCCTGCTGCACCGCGTTCTCCACCCCGATGCGCGAGGTGGTGCCCGCCGATGTGCTCAGCAAGTCTGTCAAGGACAGCATGACGTTACTGCATGCCGTCGCTGCCGCAGGCTGCGGCTTGTGCTCGTGTTGTTTTGGTTCTGGTTTCACCAGAGTGCCGCTCTGCCCTGCAGATCCTGCAGCCGAAGCGGTGAGGGAAGCCGTCAAGGCTGCAGAAGTCAAGAGCGGCTTGTTGGCCGCCTTCCGTGCGTCGCTCTCACGCCGCTGCGCTTCCAGCTGGCGCAGCTGGTTCTCCACGCGGGTGTGGGCCACGGCGTACTGCTGCGCACGCGGCGCTTGATGCACCACCGGGTCGCCGCGGTAGGCCGCCGTGAGGAGGCAGAAGCGGTCGTACACGAGTGGGTTAAAAGCTGGCGGGGGGTCGGTGACCAGCCCGCGCAGCTGCACTGGATCGAAGCTCGTCAGTGGGACAAGAAGGTGCAGCGCCGCGAGGAAGTCGTCAGGCGAGGGCGAGTCTCTGGCGCCGTCTTTCTGCTCTTGTAAATCTTGCTTTCGCTTTTGCTGCTGCGCACGCAGGCAGACGCGCAAGATGGACCAGAACTCCACCAGCTCCTCCTCCGTCACCGCAGCGATGTTGCGCAGAAAGATGAAAGGAAAACCAAAGAACTTCTCGTGGAAGGTGCGGGGCCCGACGTGCTCGGTGGTGCCGCGGTACACCCACTCCTCCTCCGCAATTGCCACGTGAAGGGTAGGACTGAGGTGAGTGGGGAAGAAAAGTTCCAGCAGCTGCAGCACAAAGAGGACGAAGGTGCGTTTGTCCACGAGGCCCTCCTTGTCGTGCGGCAGGTCTTCGAAGATGTCACGCAGCGCCTGCTGCACCAGCGCAGATTCTCGCAGCGCCCGCCAGGCCTGGTGAGTGTTGGAGGTGAGATCGACCTTCGCGGAAGGGAAGAGGCCAACCCAGCAGCGCGACTCACCGATGCTCGACAGCACGGGGGTCTGCCGTGCCAGGGGCTGCCGCAGCGTGGGAGACCGCGTCTGCACCCGCAGCACCGGGAAAGGGATGCGGGGAACGTGGCGGAGAAGGGCGGAGGTGGCTCTGTCAAACTGGTAGGGGGGTGAGTCACCTGCACGAAGCCTGTCACGCGTCGAGTTTTGAACGTTGTCGTTTGTGCGTGTGACGTGGGTGAGGGGCGGGCCGCAGCGCACGCGCGCCTCCTCGTGCAGTGCGCGGCAGTACACCTTGTAGTGCACAAGAAGTCGGCTCTGCCGGTAGCAGCCGAGAAAGACGCGGTTGGTCGGCCATGCATCGGACCCCGCCGCTGCCGCTGCCGCCGTGGGAGAGAACGGGGCACCATCACCACCACCACTGACCTGCGCCACGCTCTTCCACGCGTCCACGGCGCCAGACATGGACGCCGCCCAGTCCGGTCCGTGCACACAACTCTTCGACTTGCCTCTCTCGTCGCGCAGCTTCTTGCGATCCAGCACCTCGGCGTAAATGTTGATGTTCAGCGCACCGTCGTAGAGAGGCTGAGCCGCGTCACGGCGAGCGGCGGCGGCGGCAGCTGCCCGCGCTGAAGCCGCCCTCCGTCGACGCTCCGCCGCTGCTGCGGATGTGGCGGCGTTGCCGGCGGCTCTGCGCCGCTGCCGCTCCAGCTGACGCACCACGTTGAGTGAAAACCGCGCTGGCGACTGCGGGTCCCAGTCCGCCACAACGAAGCCACTGCTGCTCCTGCGGCTGCTGTTGCGCAGCCCGTGCGGTGCCACCGCGCGTGCCGTCGTCACCTCGCCCGCAGCGGGATCAGCGGCCGCGAAGACCATCGACGACGCCATCGAGGACGCCTCCGAGTCAGAGAGGAGGGCCAGGTCGTTGTAGCAGACTCGGCGTCGGCCGATCTCGTGCAGCCAGTGCAGTTTGCGAGTGCGCTGGTTCACCCGGCGGGCGAGGCGGCGCATCTCGCGCTGGCGGTGGTGGCTGCTGACGAGGCCGGCTGCTCCACTCGTGGTGGTGATAGACGTCGCTGCGGCGACCTGCGTCGCGCCGGCACGGTAGCCTCCGCCCTGGTCACCGAAGGCGTGCAGATTGCTGCCCGTCTCCCCGTGTGGCGCCTCGTCGGGCCACATCGCGTAGCGGGGGTCCGGGGCGACGCGGATAAAGCCGCTCGGTGGCAGCGGCAGCCGCCAGATGTACTGCAGACCGTAAAGATTTTCGGTGCCGTCGGTGCAGGCCAGCGCGGCCTCCTCACACCGCTGCCGTTGTTGCTCTGCGTACATCGCCGCCCTCGTCGTCTCCTGCCCAGCAGCTGCTGCGGCGCCATTGTGCTTCCCGGTTTGTTTGTTGGCCCCACCACCACCACCACTGCTGCTGCTGCTGCTGCTGCGCGGGCGGCTCGCACTCCTGTCCCCTGCACCCCACAACAGCGCCCTACTGCTCACACCTTTCAACGGCATGACAGGGGCGGTGGCGAGTGCGCTGCTGCGAATGTTGATCGCCGCAATGTTCACCGCGTGCTGCGCCTCCAGCAACGCGTGGTTGCCCGGTGGCAGACGCCGCCGCAGCCGGGGCGGGGTGCCGGGGCGTGTGTCTTCCGTTGCGTGCAGCGGCAGTGCGTGGGGGTCACCGTACGGCTGCTGCTGGTGATGGTGGTGGTGCAGGTCCGACCGCGCCTCCGCATCGTCGGTGTTCGACGACGTCGATTCGGCTTCTTCTCCCTCTCGGGAGAGACGCTGGCCAGACGGCCTCCCCTTCGTCACCTGCTGTGGTAGCCGGGCCACGTGGGTCAGCGCCACGCTCCGTGCGCTTGTCCCTGATGTTGTCGTGGGTGTTGCCTCCAGCACCGCATCCGTGATGGCCGTCTGCATCGGCACTTCTTCCCGGCCCGCCAAAATATCCCGTGCCACGCGGCGCTTCACCGGCAGCGCCGTCTCGCGCGACAGCCGCCGCTGCCGTTGCAGGTGGGCGTCGATCGCCGCCTCCTGCGCCGCCTGCTCGCGTGCGTGCTGCACCGGTGGCATGACGCCGAGGGCAACGCCACGGATCGTCTCGAGGGCAGAGGCGTGGATGACGGCGTGGGGGTGGTGCTGCGCAAAGGTCGAGCTGATGGTATTTGGGGGCGGTATCTTCAGCACCACGTGTTGAGACATGACAATCGTTTCGTCAATCCCATCCTTGATGGGAGGCGAGGCGGACGCTGCTGCTGCTGCTGTTGTTGTTGATGTTGTTGTAAGTTTCTTAGCTGCGGCGCTGTGTTGAAGCAGCGTGTCTGTGGCGGGCTTCGCTTTCTCTTCCTCCTCATCTTGTTTGAAGTGAAGAGGGCTGGTTTCATCCGCCAGGTCGTCCGTCCACCACCGCCGCTCACGCCAAACCTTCTTCTTTTCCATCCCGGCGCTACTGGAGATGGCTTCCGGGGTGTCGTGCAGCAGTTTCAGCTCTCGTCTGTAGGCTTCCGTGCTAAGCTGCATGAGCCGCCGTCGGTAGTGTACATCGATCAAAATACGCTTCCACCACGGCAGCGCATCACCGTCTACGCTCTCGTAAGCAGAGTTGTCGGTAGCATCAGCCCCATCTCGCACGTTTGCCTCGTCCTCCCACTGAGTTTGCTTGTTTGGGTTGTCAGTGCGGGCCTGCTCGCTTGTGCCTCTGTCTGACAGAGCTGCTCCGGCGGTGGCGGAGAAAGGCACGCTTAACATGTCCCTATCCTTATCTTCCGCGTCTTTCTCTGTCGACGACGGGGTCTCCGGCGGCTGTGATTTGAGAAGGCGATTCAGTACGGCCATAGCCACCCCGCGGTGCGGCTTGGTGGGCTGCGTCAACAGGTGTGGATGGCTGCGCTGCGGTGCGACGTGACTTTCCAGAGTTTTCGACGACGGTGTCGTGTAAACGTCGCCGCTGTTGCTGTTGCTGCTGCCGCCGCCTCCACGAGCTGAGAGTGCGTGCGCATCGAGAGGAGGGGGTGGGGTCCGCCGTGCGGAGGCGGGCAGCTGCGGCGTCGATTCTTGTGGTGGCTGCGATGACGATGGGGTCGCAAGCGGAGAGAGAGCGGAGGCGCGTGCAGAGGGTTTAAGGGTGTAGCGCGTCTTCCTTATCGTGGCTGGTCGTACAGCCAGCTTTTCCGCTGGGGTGATGGCGCGGTCCGCGGACTGCAGGTGAGTCTGCGAAGACGACGCTGAAGTGCTCATTCCAAGTTACAATTGTACATGAGAGCTAAATAAAGCAAAGGTAAATAATAGGTGACAAGCTTTGTTGTTGGTTGTCTAGCAGGAGGGATGAGCAAAGAAAAAGAAAAAAAGTGGCGCAGTTTAATGGAGTAACAGACGTGTTTGTTTTGTAAAAGTGCTGTGCGGCTGCTTGTTTTGGTGATTCTGAATGAAAAAGAGAGAAAGTTGGAAAAGAATGGGTTTTCAGATTAGTTGGAGCCTTCTTGAAATTCTTGTTTGTCCTGTCATGCGCTTATGCAATTATTCAGAGAAATTTGGGAACCAATTGTGATCCTTTGGAAGGCAGTTTTACCCTCTGATAAATACATTAGTCATACACTAGACTAGACTGAATATGTGTTTGCTGCTCTGCTTTTTTCCTTTTCCTTGCATTTCTGAACAAGATATTTGTAAGAGAATGAAGAAAGCGACGACTAAATGAACACCACAGTAATACAACGCATGCAAAGTGTCACCTCTTCTTGCTTCAGTCCTCAACTATGCCTTTTGCAGCATGGCAATGTAAGCTTCCACAAAGCCCTTCTTCTCCTTCACGCCCACCGACAAGGGCTGGCGGCGCACGGCTGCCCCGCTGCCACCGCTGCTCGACACCACGAGCGCCTGCCCACGCTGACACATTGCGTTGCGCAGCTCTAGGAGGGCCGCCGTGGTGAACGTCCAGTACGTCACGGGGGCTGCGCCAGGCTGCGGGCCGGGCAGCACAACCGTCGCCGCACGCGTGACCTTCGCCGGGCGAAACGTGACTTCAGCGGTGGGGAAAAACGGACTCGACCACGCCGGGGCGGTGCTGCCGTACAGCAAACTGCTCGTGCGGAAGAGCATCGAGAAGAAGCCTTCCACGTCGTTGCCCAGCACGTTCTGCAGCGCCGGGGAGTCGTACGTGAGGGTGGCGAGGTACACCGTGCACTCCGCCGCCGACGGGGCCGAAGCGGCGGTGCGGCACACGACGAAGGGCATCGGCAGTAGCCCTTTTCCGTTGCTGCACGTGCCTTCGCCAAACCACCACACCGGCACACCGGCGCGCGCCGCGGCTTCTTGCACCGCGCAGAGCTGCAGCGCCGCGCCGTCCGCTTTCTTCGCGGCTGCTGGTGCCGCCGCTGCTGACGTCGTCGTGGCCGATCCGCGCAGGGCACCGGTGGTGTCAAACAGCGGCTGCTGGGCGGTCACGAAGTCCAGCCGGCCGGTGCGCCGCACAAAACTCCACACGCGCCACCGCTGCAGCGGGCCTGGCCAGAACACACGCAAGCCCGGTGTTGCGGTGCTCTTTTTGTTGTTGTGGTCCGCGTCACCCGTGACCGTGGCATCGGGGAAGCAGATCGCATGGAACGGCTGGGCCAGCATCACCTCGAGCACCGCCCCGTCCCAGACGGACTGGCAGTTGCACACCACAAGGTCGCCCCCGCACAGCTGCCGCGGCGTTGTCGTGGGGCTGGCTGGGCGGTTCGGCTGGTTTAGGGTGGCCGGGGCCTCGGGCAGAATGTGGCCGATGAAGAAGAGCAGTCCGCGCAGCCAGGCCCGCTGGAGTGGGGCGAGGAGCAGCTTGCCCAAGAGAGGGAGGTAGGCGCAGTAGAGAACCCACAGCAGGGTGTCCGTGAGGAGGAGGAGGAGGCAGAAGACGGAGCTGAAGAGGAGCCGCATTGGGAACATCACGGTGGCGAGGATGCGGCCGACTGGGGTGGGGGCGATGACGAAGGTGAAGGGGTGGATGCCGGTGGCGGCATCGCCGAAGTGGCGAAATTTTTCCATGGTGAGTTGTGAAAAATTCGAAGAATTATTTGTTGTTGATGATGTCTCTCCTGTCCTCGCCAGGTGGAATGCCAATGGCAGGCTTTGTGGGTAAGGGTAATGACAGATAGCTGATACAAAGTGTATGCGTGTAGTAGGGAAAAACTAGAAAAAAAGGTGATAATGGGTGAAAAAGAAGAAGTGGGCTGACTGACCGACACACAACAAAGTGTCTGAGACAAAGGCTTTTTTGATCGTGCAACGTCTAGGAGTATCGCGACACATCTTAGCAACTAAACGAACAAAACAAGCAGGTTAGCTTGCCGGTGTGCGTTTATTTCATGAGTTTTCTCCCTCGCAAGCACAAATTCTAGAGATCTTCTCTCACCCAATGCTTTTTTAAGTAGTCTTCCTTTCCCCTTTTCAATAGTGCAAAGCAGCCAAGTTCAAACAGCATAAAGCGTAAAAATCTATGAAATAGCCACAGCGACAACTACACCAACATCAACAACAGCAAGACCAAACTTTGACTTTTCTTTTCTTCGCAAAACAGAAAAAAAGTTGAAATTCAAGTGTTACTTTGTGAACGACCGTTGCACCTTACAACAACCACATCAACAAAGAAACTAAAATGGGGTGTGCGAACAAATGACAGAGGTGCATTAGCCAAGCCATATATATATTTTTTCTCCACCGCTTTACATTTCCGAGTCAGTGGTGGAGAGTTCAATGAGATCCACCGGCAGCAGCGCGTTGAAGTAGTGGAAGTCCAGCATCACCTCCCCGCTCTCGGGCTGCATGTGCACCAGCCGGTCAGAGAACTTGTAGTGCGCCACAATGTCCACCGTGGTGTAAGTGTGCTTCGCCGTAATCGTCGACCCCGATTCCATCTCCGTTGCATCAAACACCGCCACCAGCTGAAAGCGGTGCCGCTTCGCATCCGGCGTGTTGGCGCCAAGGCTGGGCGGGTGCACGCTGCTGTCATCGCTGCGCGCGCTGCCAAACATCGTCGACGGGCCCTCCTTCAGCGAGGCCGCCACGTAGGGCAGCTGCATGAAGGAGTAGAGGGGACTGCGCTCGTCAATCGTGTGCGTGATCGTCGCCGGGTACCAGAGGGACAGCTGGCCGTTGTCGCCGCGGTCGATGTAGGTTTCCTCGGCGCAGGTCCAGCGCATCTCCTGCACCCGAAGGTGCACCCGCTCAAGCTCGCGCTCGTCGTTGTTGTCGTCCTGCACCCGCACCGCTGTGGCCTGCTGCTGCTGCTGCTGCTGCACCGCCGCCGCCGCCGCATAGGACGCGGGCGACAGATTGCGTTTGTTAAGGGCAAAGGACCCGGCCAGACCGCCCAGCGGCGATGCGGCGTACAGGTCACTGTTGACTTTACTGGTCATGGAGGAGTTCGTGACATCGGACGCAGCCCCTGTAGCTGCCGCCACTGCCGCGGCGGCGGGGGATGGCGAAGATGGGTTTGGTGCCGTGGCTGCGGGCTGTGCACCCAGCGCCCGTCCGCCCGGGGTCAAGATGGACTTCTCTGCTTTTGTCTTCACCGTCCCCTGCACCCCGGACGACGACGACGCCGCTGCCGAAGAGGAAGAGGAGGCCGAGGAGGCAGCGGAGGTGCGAGACGCGGTCGAGTTCACGGAGCCGGAGCGGGAATCTGAAGCGCTGCCGGACGCCGAGGAGGACCTTGACGAGGAGGACCGACTTGGGGTTGTGGTGCGGGACGAGGACGCTGACGATCCCCCAGGTGGCGATGACGCATTCGACCGCACGTCCACCGCGTCGTCGTCGTTTCTTCCGCCGTCCTTCCTGCTCTGCTGCCTCTTCGCACGCCTGCTGCCGCCGTCGTTGCCTGACGACTCGGGCGGGGCCCGGCCGCGGCAGTGGTGGTGGCGCGTCGCGGAAGGGCTGCCCGGTGCACCGGCCGGGTCCGTCACGGAGGTGTTCGGTAGCGTGCCCGTCGCCGCACTGCGGCCTTTCCGCCGACGACCGCCGCTCTCACCACTCGCGCCAGCAGGCCGCCGTGGGCGGGGGCCGCCGTGCGGGTTGCGCCGCTTCGACTGCGTCTGCTGCGTCGTACGTGCCCCGCTCTGCACGTCTTTTTCGCCTCCACTGGCGGACCGCGGCGGTGGCGGTGCGAGGGCCTCCTGCACATTTCGCCGCGTCCCTGACGCTGGTGCGACGCTGTTGTTCGCCGTCGCGTTGTTGTTCGTAGTGCCGTTGTTGTTCGCCTGCTGTGGGGTGTGATGGTGCTGGTGCTTGTGCTTCTGGTGCGTGGCGCGGCGACCCTCCAACATTGCCTCCGTCAACGGCTGCTGCTGGTGTTGGGAGGCGCCGCGGAAGCTGTTTGTGGCCTCTCCCCCGGGGAGAAGCTGATGTACGCTGCCGTAGGACGTCTTTGCTAGGGTCTTGAGCGGAGCGGAGTTCTTCAGGAGGTGCATCTGCTTCTGCCGCAGACGGTACTCTCGCAGAGGCTCCGCCGTGACACAGAAGACGCGGAGCTGCCCGTGTGCGAGAGGGATGTTGTTGTCCACGTTCGCCATGCGGAACGTCAGCCGGTACTGCCCCACCCGACCCGGGATGCTCGTCAGGGTGCAGAACTCGCTGAAGACGACGCGGTGGCCCAGCTTCCCCGTGTACTCCGCCTTCCCCACGACGAGGGCGGCGACGAGGCCGACGAAGACGATGTTGACATACGAGCACACCATCACAATCGCGGTGCGGCCGCGGTAGCAGAGGTGGGTGGAGTCGGTCATCGTGTCCTCGTCCTCGCCGAGGTAGCCGCCGTTGGCGGCTAGACTCACCACCGTGAAGTAGATCGACATGACCATGTTCAGCCCGGCCCCGCAGTACATGCCCCACACGTAGTACGTCACCGTGATCAGCAGCACGATGAGAAGGTAGACCAGAATGGAGTACGTAATGAGCGCCGTCCACGGCTGCGCGCGGAAGAAGTAGAAGAGCGAGAGGCTGCGAAAGCGGAAGGTGTTCACGCCGGTCTGGCTCGTCGTGAGGTTGCCGTTCACGTCAAACACCGGCACCTGCCCAGCGGCGTTCGTTTGATAGCGCCGGTGCGACCAGCGGAAGAGGCGGGTGAGAAAGGATGGGGAGTAGCCGCCGCCTCCGCTGCCACTGGCACCGGCATGTTGGGCCGAGGTGGAGAGCAGCGACGCGCCGCCGCCGACGGCCCCGCCGTTGATGTTTGTGTTGCCCGTCCCGCCGTAATCCGGGGCGTGGGCGGAGACGCCGATGATGGAGTTCACGAGCTCCGTGGGCAGCTCCTGCGGATCCTTAACGAGCCGCTGCTGTGGAGCGAGGGAAACACCACGAAGCATTGTGGAGGGGGAGTGAAAGTGGAGCGGCCTATAGAAAATGAGAAAGATTAGATATCAAAGTATGGTGAAACAGACAACGTTTAGCG
>MDUD01002453.1:6185-31842 GCA_002216565.1 Crithidia mellificae | reverse complement strand
AAAAAAAAACAAACCACCACAACAATGGAGTTAACAACTGTGATAGAGTTGTCAACCTTGCTTTGCTGTAATGCGGTACTGGAAGCTCAAAAGAAATGAAACGTTCAGGCAAAATTAAACAATGTATGAATGTGACAACGAAGAAAATACGCAGCACCAAATCAAAATCAATGTCAACGAGCCAATTTGTTAAAAGCTGGCCGCTTCTTTATATCTGCTGCGAGGTATACTTCTCCTCCTACAACACCGCCAGGCGAGAAAACAACAACAGCAATAAAGAATATTGAGGTTAATACAAGGAAAGGAGAGGAGATTGATAGAGAAAGGGAGGCGGGGGGTAATGGAGATTATAACAGCAAACAAAAAAAGAGAAGTCAGAAGGACCAGAAAAAATTTGCATTGTACATTGCTCTCTTATCCAGTTGCCCGTGGGAAGAAAGAGAAGATGCAAGGCACGTTAATGCTCACACATACACCAGACACTTCCCCTGACTTGAATGTCGAGAAATCAAAGTAGCGGAAAGGTAATTTTAGGCCCTTTTCGAAACAAAAGCCCTTTCATCCAAACCAAACGACGAGAAGTTGATGCTATCCCAACCACTGTTGCGCCTCTTATTTACTTATTATTTTTTTTTTAAAACCACACGTAGTAGACATTCACAGGTACTGAATATTACAAAGAGAGAAAAAAAAAATACACGGCAAGTTGTATCTAATTAGTTGGTATAAGAGGAAAAATAGAAAAAAAAAGCATGAAGGCAATAAAAGGAGGCGGAACAAATAGAAGCTGTAGTAAACGGATAGCAACACACAACGTAGCAGCGAACGGGGCCGATGTCAAGAAGCGGGTGGGATGGGAGAAAAAGAAAGAACGGCTATTAAGTTACATCGCTCTCCCTCCGCGGTTGTCTTGAGTTTCCTGCTAATCAATTCAAACCAAGTATTCTTATTCTCTGCAAACACGGTTTGCAGGGAAAAAACAAACAAATAAACGAGAGCATCAACAACAGCAAAAAAAAAATAGAGACGCCTACAATCAATCAAAGAAACACTAAGGAAGCGACGCACGAAAGCGTTAATTTCATTCTTTCTCTTAAAGCTACGACAGCATGGAACGGGAATGAAAAGGAAAGGAGAAAAAAAATCCGCAAAGGATACTCTACATTTGTGTCCAGAAAAACAAATAAACAAACACGCAAGCAAACGGAAAAATGCCCCAATCCAACAGTCTGAGATTTGATGAGATAATGAGATGGACGAAGCACACCTCTTTCATTTAAGGACAAAGCAAAAGCAAATTGCCAGTGCCAGAAAAAAGAGGCGACACATCATCGGTGCTCCTTTTACGAAAAGTAAAATTCTGGCTTCCGACTTTGCTTGTGAACATACGCACATGCACACAATACACAAACTGGACTACTTTTCTACCGACGGTACCCGTCGTCTTCTTCCGCGATGTAATCCTCCTCTTCGTATGTGTCCGCGTTCTTCACGATGAGCCGAATCTTCCCCTCCGCCACCAACACCACGCCCGCTCCGTTCTGATGGCCGACGTAGGCACTGGTGCTAAAAATGGTAAAGACACGCGCACTTTTGCTTAGCTTCAGCCCATCCGACTTCTCCTGGTGAGCGCGGAAGATGTACTCAAAGTGGAAGTGATCGAGAAAGTCTTCTACCGCTTTCGAGCCGAACAGGATAACGCCCGTGCCGCGCGGGTTGGCGCCAAAGCCGTACTTATCCAGCTTGCTCTCATTCTCCGCCGGGTCGGCCCAGCAGCTGTCCATGCCAATCTGCCGGTACATCTTGTGCTGCGGGGTCTCTCCCTCCGGCACCTGGAAGAAAGACTCCATGACGGGAAAGTCGGGACTCTTCAGGACATCCAGCCGGTCATCCACGCCCCCGCCGTACCGCGGGACGCCACCGTGGCAGCAGTAGATTTTGCCGTCGATGTTCGCCGATAGCGGAAGGTAGGAGAACGTTTCGCTGGCGCGGTGCCAGAGCTCCTCCCCGAGGCCGGTGCCGAAGGTCGAGTGGCACTGCGCGCGGAAGCTCGTGTTGCCGTAGCCGGAGACGTCCCCGCTGACGAGCGTGTCCTCGTGATTGCCGCGCAGCAGCAGAACCTTGTGCGGGGCCAGCACCTTCATCGCGAAGAGGTAGGCCACCACCTCCACGCTGAACTCGCCGCGGTCTACGTAGTCGCCGAGAAAGACAAAGCGGTGCGGGGTGTAGCGCAGGTCCTGAAAACTAATTAGATTATCCATAAAGTAGAAGAGATCGCGGAAGTTGCCGTGCAGGTCACCAAAGACGTAGCAAGGGGAGGCGACGGCGCCGTGCCGCGGCTCGTCCTGCAAAATGTGCTTCACCTCCCGGCAGAGGTTGATCAGGGTGCGGCCGAAGCCCTCGACGTCGTCCGCGGCGTGCTCGCAGCCGTTTCGCACCGCAAACGTCTTCACGATGTAGTGATAGATCGCGTTGCCGTAGGAGGAGACGGGCGAGAGCATGTTGCCATCGCGGCCGAACTGCTGGTTGAAGAGGCGCAGCGTCTGGTGCGTGATGATGGCGTCGGCGTCGAGTGAGATGTCGCGCGCGAAGAGGAGGTCGCGGCGCAGCTGCAGGTTTGTGACGCCGGCCCGCTGGGCGAGGGTGGTGGCCACCGCGGCGTTCTCGACCGAGTCCGCGCGTGGGTCCTTCGGCGACGGCTCGTCGTCGTCGTCGGTCGTCGCCCCGGTCGTGGCGTTGTGGCTGGCCCGCACCAACACGCTGCCCCGCCCCGCCGCGGCAGCATCGGCGCTCGGCCGGGAGGGGCTGAGGCTGTCAGTGAACTCCTCGTCCAAGTTCATGCTCGGTGACACTTCCCCGCTGTTGCTCGTGTTGTTGTTGTTGCCCCGCTCGTTCCCGCTGTTGGAGACGCCACTCGCGTTCACGCCCGACCCACCCACGGAGAAGCGCTGCGTGCGAATCGAGTCGAGGTCGCGCAGAAACTTCGACGACACCACCGGCGTGTCGGCGTCGCGCATGTCCTCGCGGCCGTACGTTTTATCCAGCACAGAGGCGAGCGGCACCGAGAGGGCCGAGCCGTTTTCGATGACCATCACCGACATGGAGATCTCATAAGATGGGGTGGGAGGTAGGATCACACTGGGCCGCCCACTGAGCCGCGCCGCGGCGGGTGAGATTGGAATGTCGGAGTTCGTCGACATGCTCCCGCCCAACCGACTGGCGTGCGGGCTCGTGGCGTACGGGTTGGCTGGGTCGGCGTGCGCGCCACCGTTGCCGCCGGCACCGGCGTTTGGGCTGATCGGCCCGTTGCCGCTGCTGCTGTTCGTGGTGGTGCTGGTGACGTTGAGCGTGGAGGCGGCAGGCGAAGAGCCGCTGCCCCGCTTCGAGGCCGTGCTGCGCAGCTGCCGACTTAGCGCGTTGTTCTCCGCCTGGAGATCGAGAACGCGGTTGATCAGCTCCTCCCGTGAGAGCGTTGCGAAGTCGCTAGACATGGCTCGTAAAGAAAACAAACAAACAAAGAGAAAAGAATTAATAGGATTCTGCTTGTGTTATGTCTGTGAGAAAAAAAAAAGCGAAGAGAATAGGACGTGATCAAACAGTAATTGAGGTGTCTATGGAATGGCGCTCCTTGTCAACAGACAAAGGTGAAGGTATAAGGAAGCAGTGTTTAGTAATATATATGTTATTATATAGGTAGACCAAGGGAAGCAAAAACAAACAAGAAAAGAAGTTCAAAGCTGCGCAGATGTATGACGAGGTGCAAATAGCCACCGAAAGACAGGCAAAAAAGAAAAAAAAACCAACAAAAGAATAAGCGGCTCTGCAAGCGTCCTCTGTGCGTTCGTTACACTCACTGTAACTAATCACGTATCTCAACGTGCCAACAAAGACAAAAAGCAAAAACAAAGCAACAGATTGTAATAGGCTCAACGGTGTACAGAAAAAAAAAAACACGGTTTGCCTGTGATGATGTATATAGTGGAGGAATGAACGTACGCGTATCAGCGTTGCCCAAATAGGGGGGAACCAAGAGAGAGGCAGTGAGCAGGGGGAAAAGATTCCAAGAGGTAGCAGCGCTACAAAAGGAGATACACACACGAAAGCGTAAAGGCGTGCGTAGCGTATGAGTCGCTGCGCGATGAAACTTATCTACAGGTTAAGCGAATAAAGAAGTCGCCTCAATTTGTAAAGTGGACTGTATGAGAGGCAAAGATAAACTATGTGAAGAGCAGATATTTGGTAACGAAATGGGACGGAGGAAGAAAAGAAAATTGTGCCGTTGAAAGGCAAGGAGGAGAGCAAATTAACGAATGGATTAACGGTTCCTTGTTCATGAACGACGGGGGTTTCCTCCTTTTTTTTTTTGAATTTTCAAGACCTAGCTTAAAAGAAAGCTGTTCGCAAGCTTCAATTAACGTGTACGTGTTCGAAGTCGAAGCGCAGATATCGTTGTTTTTTTGCAAATAAAACTGTCGTTCATTAATTTGAAATTTCAATATTTCCTTAAAAAAAATGTACAGTTAGACAAAAGAAAAATTTTGATCATAGGCTCAAGAACACAAAATCCTTCTTTTTTTTGGAATACAGCTTACCGCCTTATATGATGGACATTGCCTCCTCCACCTCTGCATCAATGTTGCGCTTCCGCTGCTGTTGCGGCGGCGCCGATGTCGTCGACGCACGCATTGACGGTGCCGCTGCTGCACTTCCAGACGTCGGGCGTTGGCGACTCCATTGCCGCCGCCGCTCGTGCAGGACGGCCAAGAGGCTGGATAGCGCTTCCCGCACTTCCTTCTCTCGCGCCATCGCCGCCGCGCTACGCGTGGGCTCGCGACTGCAGCACCCCACCAGCTGTAGTAGCTCCGGCATCACACAGTCCCACTGCTCCAACACCATTAACGCAGCAGCAGCAGCGGTCTCACCCCTGCCGCCACTTCCGTCTTCTGATTGCGCATGACGCTGCTCTGCCTCGGCTTCGTTCTGGGCCACGCGCAGCATGTCGCGCAGCGTGTCCGCCAGCAGCGCCCCTCCGCTGCCGTCGTCGGGGTTGTCGATGTACTGCCGCATGATCGCCTTGTTGCGAGCCTCCATCGAAGCCCGGACGACGTCCTGTAGCTGACTGCGCGACGTCGCCACCGCTGGCTCTACCGTGCTCTTCCCCACCCCCGTCGTCGTGTGGGACCGTTTACTTTGATCTAACTCGGTACGCGGGACAGGCGGTTGAAGTGCGGCGTCGACGGCGGGCACGCCTGCGCTGGCGCTCCCCACGGCATCTGCCCAGCGCTGCAGCAGCGCCAGACTTCGCTTCGCCACGCGCGTCAGCGCCACGCCCTCTGCGGTCGACGCCACCGACAAGGCGTTGATGGCCTCCGCCGCCGCCGCGACGTCCTCGTACTGCTCCATCACTAAACGCACCACCTCGCCGAGGGTGTCCACGAGGCGGTCTAGGGACTGCAGTGCGGTGGTCACGTACGGCGGAATAGCGGCCGTGGTGGTGGTGGTCACCACGGTGGTGGTGGTGGTCGTCGTGGCGGCGGTCGCAGGCGACGAGGGCTGCGGCGTGGCGTTGGCAGAGGGACCCGCGCTGGTGGGGTTGCTGTTACTGCAGCTGCTGCTGGTGCGACGCACCCGCGCCGCCGCGTCGATGGCACGCACGACAGTGACGGTGGTGGCGAGCAACGCCTCGAAGGCGCGGCAGAGGGTCGCTACGCCTTCGCGTCTGCACCGCGCCGCCGCGGCCGCCGCCGGCAGCGAGCTGTCCACCCCGGCAAGGGTGGACGGTTGTCGAGAGGCAAAAGCAACCCCCTCTCTCTCCTCTGCTGTTGACTTCCCACCGAAGCTGCTGTTGTTGTTGTTGTTGTTGGAGGTTTGTGCCGCAGGCCCGCGAGAGAGCACCGGCCCCCACAGTGTAAACTGCAACAAGTCACCGCACTCCTGTAAGAAGAGTGCGGGAAGGGTGTACGGCACCCCGCCCGTGCGTGGCGGCCCGGTGAGAACAGCCGGGGAGGCGAGGTGCAGCAGCAGGAGGGCACCGGTGACGTGGACCGTGCTCGGTGCCATAAAGAGCAGCCGCGTGCGATCGTCTTCGACGCTGCTGCTGCCGTTGTTATTGTTTGCTGCTGCTGTCGATTCCGCCGTGCCACTCGACGGGCTGGCAGCGGTGTCGATGCCCATGTGTAGGAGCAGTAAACTCCGCATGGTGTCCATCACCGCACTCAGGTAGCTCGGGTGGGAGCCGGGGGGCAGCACCGTCTTCAGTGGCGTCAACTGCTGCTTTTGCTGCTGCGCCGCACTGTCTGACGCCTCGCCGGCGGCCGCACCGGCGGCCACCCGCAGCGCCTCCACGTCTTGCAAAACAAACTTCTCCATCGCTTCGCCTGATGGGAAGGCTGGCAGCAGCACCTCGCCCCACAGCAGGCGCGCCTCTCGACTGGTCAGCGTCGGCCACACCGCCAGCACGCCTTCCAGCAGCGTCGTCTGAGGTTTACTGGGGAAGTAGTAGGAGTGGACGACGGCGTGGCAGCGGGTCACGGCTTGCAGCGCGAAGAGCAGACGAGTGAAGTACTGCGCCGGAGAGCTGCGCTGTGCGTCCGGGCTGGTGAGGATGGTTCGACCGGTGCTGAGCGGAGTGGGCTTCATATTTGCTGCCGTTGCCGCAGTGGCCGTGCTGACGCTATTGTTGTTGTTGTTCGCCGTCGTGCTGGTGCCCCAGCCTGTAAAGTACGAGCTGAAGCTCGCGCTGACGCCGCGGTCGGCGGGCCCGAGCGGAGACGTCTCGCCACCCGCTCCACTCACGGTAGGCGGGCTCGTCGCACTCGCATTAAGGCTGACCACCGAGGTGCTGTGCAGGCGGTCAAGGCGATCTGACGCACCCCCTGCTGCTGCCGCCGCCGCTGCTGCAGCAGCCACCATGCGTTGCAGTCGGAAGCTGTCGCACACCGCAGCCACGATGGCCGCCACCACCGCCAGTGTACACTGCTTCACCTCCGTGTGGGCAAAGGGGGCAAGGTCGACGGCAGCCGATGCGGGCGTATCTGCGGGATTCGCAGACGTGGAGGTGGCGTTTGGTGCCACCGCGTCCGGCGGCGCCTCCTCTGCGTGTGCGCGTGGGGCGTCGTCCCCGCGGAAGAGCAGCCGCTCCAGCGCTCGCCAGGCGAGGTGCACGCCGTTCGGGTGCAGCCCGCTGCCCGGCATCTCCACCAGAAGGCCGTGCAGGGCGTGGACGGCGGCGATGGCCGACGACTCGCCGGAGGTGCCGCGCACCACGACACAGACATCGCCGCAGAGCTGCAGGAGGGCCTCCAGCACCCGCGTCGCCTCCGCCGCGCCGCCCGCCTCGCTCAGGCTGCCTGCGCCGATGGCGTTTGTGCGGTAGACGGGGAAGAGACCTGCAGGGGAGGCAGGGCGAGCGGCTGGGCTGTTCATCATCGTCCGCCGCATCGTCGTCTCTTCCGCGTGTCCGTGCGGGCTCTGCTGCAGGGCCGCCTCCATGTTGGCGTAGTGGGTGACGAAGAGACGACTGCCGGCATCGTAGAGGGTAACCCGCACGTCCTCCAGCTGTGCCGGCTGCTGAGAGAAGTTGTTTAGTAGAAGCTGCACCACCGGGTCCTGGAGAATCGAGGACGGTGCTGCGGTGGAGACGGATGCGTTAGCGCGCGTCATCGAGTTTGCCTTGTCAGCGGGCGATGGTGACACAGGGGATGCGGACGACTGCTGCAGCGGTGGCGGTGACGGTGTCGCGCAGAGCGCCGTCGCCGCAGACACCACCTCGATCAGCGGCCACAGCACATCCAGCAGCGCACAGCGCCAGCAGGCACCGGAGAAGCGCCAGCCGTAGGTTTGCACCAGGGCAAAGAACGTCTGCATGGCGGACTGTCGAATTTCTTGCCGGTCGTCAAGGCAGCCGTTGCGCAGCTGCCACAGCAGCGAGCACCAGAGACGGTCCTGCTGCTGCGCAGGGCTCAGCGCGGTGCTCCCTGTGCTGCCTCGACCGAGAGGCCCATCGGAGGATAGTTGGCGTCCCAGTTCCTGCTGTGGTGGCGGTGTCTCCATTTCCATCTCGCCCCCTGTTGCAGCCGCCATCGTCGTTGTGCCGCTGCCCACCACAGTATTGCCGGTGTTGTTCCCGCTGCCAAATGCGGCGAGGTAATCCGCGGTGGACCACAGCAGCTGCACGGCGCTGAGGTTGATGTGCAGCTTGCGCTCCCCGGGCACCCCGCCGTCGATGCGGTGCACCGTGAAGGCGCCGATGCACACAATAAGACGGTGCAGCCCCTCCATTTTCAACCGAGGGATGTGGTTGTGCTGAATGCTCTCGAGCGCGCGGAAGGCTGTGTTGAGAGACTCAACCGTTTGTGCAGTGCTGATGGCGGTATTCGTATCGATAGTGCTGTTCCGTGTGCTCGCGATATCCGCAGCACTCACAGTACTACGACCTTCCCGTACACTCGCACCGCTCGTGCTGGTACTTTGTCCGTTTCCGTCGACTTGTTGAGTTGCCGCCGAAGTCAGCGCTTCACTTGATCCAGACATTAGATGCACGCTGCCGAGTGTCGCGGTGTGCTCCAGAAAAGAAAGTATGGGCTCCCAGGCTGCGCCGTCGATGTCCTCGCCGTAGGCCTGCACCACCTTCACCACACCCATCAACGCTGCTGTGGCGGCGTTCATCAGGAGCTGCGGCACCGCAACGGCCACCACCGCCGCCGCCGCCGCCATCTCCGGCTCGGTGTTGCCAAACTGCTGCAGCGGTGAGTTGGGCGGACTGTCATCGATGCTGTGTCCCGTGCCATCTTCATCAACGTTGTTTACGTGCTGCTGCTGTTGTTGTTGTGATGGTGTCAAGTCGGTTGATGTGCCCTGTGGTGTAGAACCCGAGGTTGCGTCATCACGCGCTGATGTGTCTTTCTCGTTCCTGCCACTGCTATTGCTGTTGTTGTTGTCGTCTTTACGACTGCTGCGTTGGTGCGCGGCGAAGGCGCGCGGGGCTTGCGACCACTGGTGGTACACGTCATCGAGCAGCGCAAACGGGCTTGCCAAGAGCTGTTCTGATGGGTCTAAAACAGCTGCTATGCCACCATTCCTCCCCTCAGGCACCGCGCTCTCGGGGCTGCCGCTGCTGCTGCCGCCGCTGATGGGCGGGTACCGCGAGTCCGGCGGCGGGTGTGTCGCTGAGGAGGCCGCGGGAAATGCACGGGTTGGGCTCGTGTAAAAGGTTGTCTCGTGACGGTGCGCCGCGTAGCTGTTCAGCAGCGAGGAGGTCTGTACGGTGCGCTGCAGGGCGTAGAGGATGGATGCGGTGCTAAGGGTCGCGTCGGCCTGCACGAAGGGTAGCATCGAGGGCAGGTAGGGCCCACTGCTAGGGTGGCCGTTGCTGCTGACGTGAGAGAAGGAGGCATCGCGTCCGGCAGACGCCGGGGAAGGCATGCTGGCCGGTGCAGCAAAGAGCGCATTTGCAGTTTGAATGAGCGGCACCCCCGCAAAAGGTCCCGCGGTGAGCACCAAGGCGGCGCTCTGCAAGGCTTGGTAAGACAGCCCACTTAGGTACGTGCTGATCGCCACACTGTTGGCCGGGTTCAGACCAACTGCCGCGCTTATCGGGTTGCTGCTGTTGTTGCTGTTATTGTACGCGCCACCGCGTGAGGAGAGGCGACCAGCCAAGGCGGCAGCGGCGGCGTTATCGCGTTCGTCCGCGCTGCGGCGACGCGCCGCAGATCGACACAGGTGTGCCGCCACCGCCGCCACGTGATCGACAATGGTCGTCAACGTGCCTTCCACGACGCGGGCTTCGTCCTCGGACAGGGCAGACGGTGGCGGCAGCTGCGGCAGTGCCGCCGCGCTCTGCCGTATCTCTGCCGCGCACAGCAGCAACACACGCCGATGGGCAGCGGTGCTCGTCACGAGGACGGTGCCCCACCTGGCCACCCGCTCCGCATCCATGACGTAGCGGCAGATATCCGTCTCGAGCTGCCACAGCCGCAGGGCCCGCGTGAGAGCCCCGGCACGCTGACGCTGCAGCTGCGTCACCAGCGCAGGCACATCCAAACCACTCGTACTCGCACCACTAACACCACTGTTGCCGGTGCTGGCTGCCTCCTCGCCGAAGTGGGCGGATGGAGAGGGTGTCGTCGCCCCGTTGACGTCTGGCACACGCTGCTCCGTGAAAGGCAACATCGCCAGCAGCGACAGAGAGAGACACTCGGACGTCAGGACCCACTGATCGGCGCAGCCCTGCGGGTCGTGCCGCGGAAGACGTGCGTAGGCGATCGTGTACGGCGAGGTGGACTCGGACAAGTCGTACAGCTCATCCAGCGGGAACCCGGCGCCGTGGTCGAGCTCCGCCTCATCGGTGTTGAAGCCGGCGGACCAGCTGCTGCCGCTCATCACCAAGCCGGCCGCCTTCTTCACCGCCGGCGCCGACGGGCTCAGCGACGCCGTGCCGTTCACCAGCCCAGAGAAGAAGATGTTGAGCTGCGCGTACGGGAGGCGGCAGGTGCAGTTCACGCAGAGAGAGCGGAGGGCGTCGCGAAGGTGCAGGGCATCACTCAGGAGCTGGTCCTGCTGCTCCTCCTCTACCGAGGACTCCTCAATCCACGTCAACAACCGTTTGAGAAGGTGCAGTAGCGGCTCCGTGAGGGCGGTGCCACGGGCGAGCAGAGCCCACCCGCCGTCCAGCGCCGGCCCGAGTGCGTTGGCAATAACGTGGAGTGTCTTCATGATGAGAATCTTATGCTGCAGGCGACACACCGCGAGGACGACGACGTGCTGCACGGCCGGGGCACGCCAGCCGAGGGAGGCGAGTTCCATCGCAAACGGTGATACGGCTGCCGCCGCCACCACCGTAGCACCAGCCACGACAGCGGCATCCGTCTTTGCGGCCGGCGGGGTGGCGGACGAGAGCGGTGTCCGCCGTTGCGGGTCCGGGCCATCACCGCGTAACATCGCAGCTGAAGTCGATGCGACACCATCACCAGAGGTAGCCGCGGCGGACGTGGTAGGGTGCGCTGCCTTTGCCTGGGCAGGGGAAACGGTGCGTGTGGTTGCACCGCGGCTACTCAAGTTGGACGCCGATAAAGACGTGCGTGTACGCCGACGGAGCCAGCCGATGCCCCACGTGGACATGCCGCCTGCGGCTGTGGCTGGCCCTGCTGCGGAGGACGAAACTGTGGCCGCGGCGGCCGCGAAGGAGGAGGCACCTGTGCGACTGCGGCCGTGACCGCCGGTGGGACTCGGGTCGCGAAAGTCACCGATGTTCTCGCCGCGCAGGGCGGCCGCGGCGACGGAGCCGGGCACTACCGGCTCACGCCCTTCATAGTGATCATGCAGCTCTATCAGCGCCGCCAGCAGCACAGTCGGAGAGGGACTGCTATCCCCACTGCTACCGCTATTACTGCCTGTATTTGCAACACCGGCAGTGTGGCTGTAACCAACACCCGTCGACGGTTTGGCGTTTCCAGACACGCCCGTCTTAGCGCCACTTCTACTGTTGTTGCTGTTGGTGTTCTGCGCAGACATCAGGGCAGTGGGCGGGGAAAGGGCGATCAGGTGGCCCACGACCGGGTCCGGCATGCGCAGAGCTCGCAGGAGTAGGTACAGGTAGGCATCCCGCTGCTCTGTCAGCTGCAGGGCACAGCTCACCTGTACCCAGTACCCGATACCCTTGAGTAGCACCGGTAGGACATCCTCTTCGTAGCGCAGGTAGCGCAGGCAGAGGCTGCCACAGCGAAGCAGGTAGGGGTGCAGGTCAAGAAACCAGGCTGCGCTGCGGCGAAGCACCTGCTCCCGCCTGCGTCGCGTGTTGTCGTCCATCTCGTTGCGGGTCTGCCCCTCTCGCATTGCCGCCATCACCGTCGCTGCGGCCGGTGCTCCCGCACCGCCGCTGCTGTGCTGCTCTGCGAGCTGGCACATGTACTGCCCAAAGACGGTGAGGAAATTAATTGCCTCCGTCAGACACTGGTAGACGGTGTGCGGCGACGCCCCCATGCAAAACGGGAGGAGAGGGGTGCGGTGACTGCGACGTCTGCGCGGCGGAGCGTCGAGAGGCACGGCAACGGTGTCCCCTGCCCCGGTCTGCCCAACCTCCAAAGACGACGACGACGGCCTCTGTTGTTGTGGTGGCTGCTGCTGTGGGGCTTGCATGTAGGCCATGGTAAGATTCACGACGGAGATGACGAAGCGGGCCAGCGGGGCCATCTCCAGCCGCGGCGAGCCTACCCCGTCTCCAGCCCCCTCGTCGTGGCTGCTGTCCTCCTCGTAGCTGTCCACGTCAACACTCGCGACGGTCGCTGCAGGGTGGGAGGGGTCGAGGAAGGCGGCGCCGCGCGGGCGGGCGAGCGTCAGCGGCTGCGGACGCGGCCGAGCTCGGGTGGACGTCTTGGCCGTGTTACGCGATCTACTCGCTGGATCAGGGCTTGCGCTGCTGCGGGCTGCGGCGTTGGCTGCGGCCTCACCTGCAGCGTTTGTTGCCGGCGGACAGTTGCCCTCCTGCCCCTCATCGCTCTCGCTGTCGTACTTGTGCGTGCCGGAGTCGTCGTGGCGCGCGTTGTTGTTGTTGTCGTTGTTTACGTGTGGGTGTTCGTAGGAGGAGATGGAAGAGGAGGAGGCGGAGGAAAAGGAGGAGCTGCGCTGACGACCGTGATGATGCTGCACGTGATCGTCGAAGAAAGACGCAGATGCGGCAAAAGCCGCCCCGCCTCTATTGTTGTTGTCCTTTTCTTTACCTGCGTGGCTGCCCAGGCTGTGCAGGGAGGCGAGAGAGGGCTCCATCATCATCATCATGGACGGCGTGCGGTCGTCCAGGCCGACACCACTGCCCATCGCACCACCGCGTGCGGCAGCGGAGGAGGACTGCCCGCTGGTGGAACGCAGCTGCTGCAGCTCACAGAGCAGTGTCGAGGAGGTCAGAGTCTTGCGCCAGAGCGTCAACACCGCAATTGCCGCTTGAGACAGCCGCTCCGCGTACGCGTCCAGCACCTCGCCTGCCGCGCCACCACCGCTGCTGCCGCTGTTGCTGCGCTGGTGCCCCCGCACCGGCGACCGAGCAGCGCCGCGCAGCTTCTGCTTCCGATGCAGCCGCTGCAGCAGCCGTTCATGCGCCTCCATCAAAATCTGAGCCGCGTTGGTCATGCTGGCGAGGTTGGTGCTCATCGTTGCCATGGCGAGCTGCTGGGTGCAGGTGAAAAGCTCCAGGGAGCAGATGAAGTTGGAGTGGGAGGCCGTGTACTGCTGCTGCATCACTTCCACAAAGAGTGAGGGCGGGGGTTGCATGGGCACGGTGATGTCCATCTCGTACATGCCCCACAGGGCAACAGAGAAGAGGCAATCGTTGAGACACTGCACGTAAAGAGGGCTTTCCATCGGCAACGCTTGTGCTTGTGGTGCTTCATGACTCCCCGGCGCTGACGTGGAGGCCTGTGAAGCACCAGCAGCAACAGCAGCAGTGGTAGTGGCGGTGGCAGTGGTCGCGTGCAGCGGCGACGCGGAGACTTTCGCCTGTTCCTTGAAGTAGAGCGTAACGGCACGCATGAGAAACGCACGCAGGCGCTCCGGCACGCACTCCATGGCAGATGATGGAGCTGGTGCCGCCCCACCGGAAGTTGTCAGCATCGGAGAAGCGGAGAACGGGGGTGAGTCTACTGCACTACTGTTGCCACCGTTACCACCCGTACCGCTGACGTACGAGGCGGCGAGTGGACTTCCAAAGGAGGCGAGGGATGCCTCTCGGTTAGCAGACGCGATGGCTGCAGTCATCGGAGTGGAGGTGAGCGATGCACCGTGTGGCGTGCGACCTGCTTGCTGCTGCTGCTGCTGTTGTTGCTGGCGCTCCGCGTCCGCAGCCGCGGCGACGACACTCGCCGTCACGGCGGCCATCGACGACGACGCAGAGGTCGGCTTGCGAGGCACCGGCGGCTCGCCACTCCGTTCTCCAGTGGCGGTGGTGCTTCGCTGATTCATGTTGTTGTTGCTGTTGTTGTTGTCAGCGGATGTGGCGGCGCTCGTGCTGCGCTGCTGCGAGAGGTGCAGCCAACGTGTGCGGGCCCCAACCATTAGTCGGCAGATGTCCTTCATAAAAGCAATGCCGTGCAGCTGGGCGGTGAAGGGTGAGGCCAGGGCACTGCCATCCGCGCCTCCAACGCTTCCCGCTGATGTCGTGGCTACCGACGGGCTGCCGTCGTTGGCGGCGCCAACACCATGACCACCACCAGCAGCAAGAGCACCGGCACTACTGTTACCGTTACCGTGCCCGGCTTCGTTGCGGCTGTTACGCAGGGCCTCGAGGACGGTGTGAATGTGATGCGTCAGCGTTGCCTCGCACGTCGCCTCCAGCATCGACTGCGGCGCCACACCACTGTAGAAGAGGATGAGCACGCCGTACAACTCCGGCAAGGCGGGGCTGCCCAGCGGGCAAACAGACGCGGCGGACGCGGTAAGCTGCAGGAGACGCACCAGCACCGGATCGTCGTTTACGAGCTGTACCGGGCAGGCGTCGACTGCAGCTGTGGTGGGGTCGAGACGTGGGGAAGGCAGGTCGCCCTCTTTTGGCGAGACGACGTGGGCGGCAGGCGGCATGGTGGCGGCAGCGGCAGCAGCAGCGTGACTGGGCGGCGGCGGGGACGGTCGAGTTCCCGCGCTCACTGCACCGCTACTGCCGCTCGGTGCCCGCGTTACGCGTGCTGCTGCGGCTGCTGCTGCTGCGCTGCTCGCCGCCGCATTCGGCACAAAGGCAATCTCGCGCACCAGGTCAGCGACGCGTTGCCCCACCGGCAGCGTCACGGGCAGAATCCCCAGCGCAATGAGCTTGCCCACGTCACCGATGGACTGGAGTAGCAGGTGGCGTGCCGTGCCGTGGTGACGGTAGTGCAGGGCGTGCGCAGAGCCCGGGGAGTGGGTGTGATAGGCACCGCTGCCCAACACCCCGGCAGGGCCGGAGGCGGCGGCGGCAGCGGCGGGGGCGCCGGCCATTGACAGTCCGGATAGCGAGGCAGCAAGGTGTGCATTGTCGGAAGGCGCACTGCCCCCCATGCCGCCTGCGTGACTCCCATTCGCGCCGCTGGTGCTGCGCAGGACGGCTCTCCGCGCCCCTTCGAAGGCGTCGCTGCTCGCGTTACTGAAGCTGCGGCCGTTCGCCGCCCCGCTGCGCTCCGCCAGCAGCGAGCAGGCGATGCACAACGTGTTGAAGAGGCTCAGCGGGTCGTAACGACGCTGCCGGGTCTCCTGCACGGCATCGCGCAGCAGCACAAGGCTGCGGTGCTTCGTCGCCTCCACGAGGAGACTGTCCAGGCTGGTGTGAAAGGCTGTCTGCGCGAGGTGGCGCATGTCAGCTGTGGTGGACGACGCGGCACCACCGCCACCTTTGCCGATAGATGTGGAGGGTCCGCTCGTTGAGGCTGTGGGGGCAGCGGCGGCTGGTGCTGCGGGAGCACGGCCGAGCGACCACCAATAGGACGACATTCGTTAGCGCAAATACGTATACTAAAAGAAACAAATATTTTTTTTTCCGTTTTGATCAAGTGGAGAAGGAAACCGTATACACCAACTTAAAATTAGTAAAGACAGTAGAGAACGCCAGCAAGCGAAGAAAAGCAAAAGAAACAGTGATACGGTAGGAGCAACGGAAGTGAAAAAGAAAGAGAACGCGCAACAGAACAAAAAGTCAAACTGCTGAATGCAGAACTCAAAATGAGTTTCGATATGAGAAAAAAAAAAGGTATTGGAAAGACTATAACGCGCCTATAAGACGCGGAAAATGGGATAGATAAATCTTGGTCAACGTAATCGAGCAGGGTGTAGTAATATGACTTGAACGCACCTTTTAATGCACGCACACGTAACATTGAGAGCAAAATGGTAGAGAAGCGTGGGGAGAACAGAGAAGTAAGGAAAGCATGAGTTGCACCTGTTTCCATGATGTTCGCCAAGCCTTTCTTTGTCGCGATAAAACGAATGTTGCTTTTGTAAGCTAGACCGCTTTCTTTTTCTATCATCAAGGAGAGAGTTCATTTCTGTTTAGTTTTATTTTTTTTTTATTGGTAGATCTAAAATTGTACACCGAGTCTATAATGTNCCAAATGAGTGATCTCTTTGTACGGACGACAGTAAAAGACACTTTACGCTGGCTCATCTCTGCTCTTGCTGCTCGACTTTGAGCTTGTCGAAGTGCCGGCGGAAGAGGAAGAAGAACTGCCAGAGGCGACGTGTGGCGCATTCACCGTGCGCGGTGCTCGCGCGGCCGCGGGATTGGCACGAGGCTGCTGCTGCTGCTGCGACGGCAGCCCCGTCCCTCTCTGCGTCACTGCACGAGTGGCACGCAGAGCCGCCGTCACACTCGACGATGTCGTTGCCGACGTGGCAGCCGCAGGGGCGGCAGGGCGTGGGGTGGAGGTGCTCGACGTGGCACCGCGCAGCAGCATCCCACTCAGCCGCGCGTTCTCGTGCTCCTTCTCCGCACACCGGGCGTGCAGCACGCCGTTGCGCTGCTCCAGTGCGATGTAGTCGCCGCTCAAGCTGTTCCACTGCAGCCGCAACGCGTTGCGCTCCTCGCTGACGGCCTTCAGGAGGGCGTCCTGACGGGCAAGGAGGTCGCGCATGGGGTTCTGCGCTCCCAGCTGTGCGAGCTCCAGCCGCCACTGTTCCTCCTTTGCGCGCTCGGCCCGCAGAAGCTCACGGAGCTGCGCGTCGTTCGCCTGCGCCGCGCGCAGCTCAATGTCTTTGCCGATCAGCGTGGTGCGAAGGCTGTCGATCGCCTTCTGTCGTGCGCGGTGGCGGGCCTGCACGTTGGCGTACGCGAAGTCCAGCGCTGCGCAGATCCCGGCAAGGGTTGTGGGCATGCGGTACTTGTGCGCGGGTTGGGAAGCTCCGGTTGTGCTCTCAGCATGGCTGTCTATCTTGCTGCTTTTTGAAAACCCGATCTCGGTTTTCTTATCAGCGTATTCCGTCGCTGCCGCCGCTGCTGCTGCTTCAATTGATGTTGTTGTTCGTACGTTGCCGCCCAACTCGGCACTCGTTACATTGCCGTCGTACGCGGAAGAATCCCCGGTGGCGGTCTCCGTCGCGTCATCGGCCCACAGAGAGCGAAGTAAAGCGCCGAGCGCGTCCATCGCGTGCTGCTGTGCCGTCGCTGCCTCCCGTTGCGCTGCTTCCAGACCCTGCAGCTGCGCCTGTGCGTGTCGCGCCACCTCCTGCTGCGACGCCGCGGCAGCGCTGTACGCGTTGCACAGGTGGCGGTAGCCCTCCCGCTCGAGCAGGTCCGCCTTGGCTGCCTTGGACTCTTGATAGAGGGCACTTAGCCCCGACATCGTCTTCTCCACGCGGAGGCAGAGCAGTTCCCGGGCGGCGTCCAACAAGGCGTCCTCGGTGGTTTGGTGCGCCGCTTTCAGCGAGGTCAGCTCCGCTTGAAAAGCCGCACGCAGCTTCTGCTGCTCACGCAACAACAGTTCCTTCTCCTGTCGCACGGCTTTTTCCGTCGACAGCGCCTGTGCGACTTCCGCCTTTTCATTTTGAACGTTTTCCAAACGCGTGGTCAGGCTCCCGACCTCGCGGCGCGCTGCCTCCACGTCTAGTTTCGCCGTCGCAAGCTGCGCCTGCACGTCCGCCAACTTCTCACGCATCGTTGTGCGCTCTGCCGCCGCCGCCGAGAGAGTTTCCAGGCGCACCCGCTCCGCCTTCTCCTTGGCCGCCCGCACATCATCGGCAGCTGCGGCGGCGGCGTCGGCTGCCTCGCTGCGTGCGGCGACGACACTTCGTTGCAGCTGTGCCACGTCACGACGGTGCTGCGCCGCCGCGGTGCTGAGCTGCTCCCACGCGGACTGGGCGTGCTGTTGACCGCTGCGGAGTTGCTGGGCAAGGCGCTGCAGCTCCCGACGACGCTGTTGAATTTCGTCGACGCCGCCCGCCACCTCCTCGCCGCGCACGGCGGTGGAAGGCTCGCTGCTCTCGAGATTCTTGCTGTTGTGGTTTCTACTGTTGCGGCTGCTCTCGGTGACGGGGTGAGGGAGGGGTGGCCGTGCGGCTGAGGCGGAGGACAGGCGCGAGCTCACGGCGCTGCTGAACACGCTGCCTGGATTGTTGTTGCGAGTGTCGTGAAGGGTGTTGACCTCACCGAGAGTGACGCGTGGACGCCGCGGGGTGGAGTAGTCGGAGCCTGTCATTAACCCATCCTTCTCTGTGGTAGCGTCATCACGGTCGCTGCGTGTGGTACTTGTCGCCTCGCGGTTGCCCACCACGACGGCCCACGGGTGATGCTCCTGATGCACCTCGCGTCGTAGCCGCTCTTGACTCTCCAGCGCGCTGTCCACGTACTGCATGAGAGACTGCACACACGTGTACAGCTGCCCTACCAGCTCGCCTTCAAAGAAGTACGGGTCGTCGAAGGTCGGCGCAGCGGCGGTGACGGCGACTACCTTCGCGACAGCCTGCAGCGCCTGGCGGCAGCGGTGCAGCTCTTGATCGTGGGTGGCCTGCTCTAGCACTCGCAGCAGCTCCCGTCTCGCCTCCTCATCCTCCATGGGGTTCGAGAGCCGATTTGGCGCCGTGCCCGCTGGGTTTACTTCTGAGGAGCTCTCTGTCACCTTTGCGTGCGAAGGCGGCGTGGGCGGCGAGTGGGAGACGCGCGAGCTCAGACCGTCGTTGAGGTCGCGCTGCAACTGTGCGATTATGTGCTCTTGTTGCTGTTGTTGCTGTTGCTGTTGACGCAGCTGCAGCTGCAGTAGCTGAGTCTCGTTCCGTGCACCTGCAAGGGCGGCTTCCAACTCCTCAATGCGAAGCCGTTGCGTTTCATTCTCCTGCTCTCGCCGCGCCAGCTCCGTGGCCAGCTCATGGTACTGGGCCGCCTGGGTGGAGTACAGAAAGCCTTCCACCACCTCCGCCAGGCGCACCTTGCAGTACTGCTGCGTGCTTGGGTCCGCGAGGAGCTGCAGGAAGATGTGGTCGGCGGGTAGCTCACTCGTCAGCGTCGTGATGATGCTGCGGACGCTGGCGTGCAGCTTCTCGTTGTAAATACCTCTAAGGATGTCTTCGCTCGTGGTGACGGCGGGGGCGTGCAGGGCCGGCGTGGACGCCGCGCTCACCCCTACAATTTGCGGAACGGTAGGAGAGGTGACGGCGAACGCCGCCGCTTCGCTGCCGGCCACCGATGACGGTGCCGAGGCGTGGCGGAAGGCGCGGAGGGTGGCGCTGATGTTCGCCGCCGACGGCGCTGGCGGCGTTGACGTGCGTTGTGTCAGAGAAGAGGGGGAGTAGCGGTGCAGACTGTGAACGTTGGGGGTGTGGTGGAGGCTGACGGTGCTGATGGAGGATGCCAAGGGGTGCCGTGGCCCGTCCCGTGGCGTGGTGCTCATGGTGCAGCCCTATGTAGGCTTTGTTCTTTTACGTTCTCGTTTGTGTTCAAGACACAAGTAGGTTTTTCTAGAAAGTCAGCAGTAAACCAAAGTTGTTCAATGCAATCTAACCAACTTTCAAGGAAGAGGAAAGATAAGTAGAAGTTTAGTCGTGACAGATGCTCAGCACATCCAAGTAGGAGATAAGAAAACCGCCAAATTGGGAGTTTCTATGCGAAGTTCTAGAAAAGCAGAGCCCAAAAAATAAGATAAAAAGTTGAATGATGGTTTCTGCGCAATGATACAATCTTGTGGTGGCTGGTTATTGACTATTTGACGGGGCAGAGTAACGTTGCTGAGAGAAGGAGGAAGAAAAGAGAAGGGAAAAAGGAATTCATGAAGGCGTCAGCTCAGAGTAGTGGAAACCAAAACGTCTATTGGCTTATTATTGAGAAGAAAAATAATATATCTTTGCGGCAGCTGCAGAGTGTGCGTCGTCATCTACATACTTCATTTAACGGGTTTCTTTTTAGTACACCGCTGACCACACATTCCAACGAGGAAAAAGCGGGGCAAAGCAACTGACGCTCTGTGAGCGCAAACATTGCTTTGTGCAACCTCTTCTTTGCTTAAAATAACACACACTTTAATTAAAGAATAGGATTTGTTTTTCAGAGCAACAATGATGTTCTTTGTACAGCTTACGCCTGCAAAAATGTGGCTTGTGAGTCCACCTACATACGTGCGTAAAGAAGACGAGAAGTAAGCAAAAAAAAAGTAAGATGAAGAAAAATTCAAAACGAGGCAACTATTCAAAAAAAAAAAAAATAAATAAACGAAAAGGTTTTTAAAATCTAGCAACCTCCGACTAATACATATACACATCAAGTGAAAAAAGAAAAGCTAAGCATCAACACAGAAGCGTCGCTGCAACAAGCTGCTACCCCAGGATAATCACGCGTGATGTTCACTCACTTACAGCGCCAGGAACGTCTCACGTAGCTTGCGGCGCAGCACCACTGCTTCCGGGTGGTCGGGATCCACCTCAAGCACACGCATCACCATCTGCTGCGCCACCTCCAGCTGCCCCGCCTCAAAGGACAGCACCGCCGTGTTGTAGAGCGCCTCCGTCAGCTGCGGCGCGGCCATGACAGCCGTGTCCAGCAGCCGCCGCCCCGTCTTCTCCTTCTTCTTTTGGAACGCCAGAACGGCAAGGTTGTTGAGGGCCTCGGCGTGGGTGGCGTCTGCGCCGACGGCGAGGCGAAACGCACGTTCAGCAAACGGCATGTTGCCCATGCCGATCCCGACGTGGCCGATGTTGTACCACACATCAGCCCGTTGGGCGTCGTCCTTGCACAGTGTCAGCGCACGCGATAGACAACTCAGGCTCAGCTCCATCTGGAAGGTGTAGAAGGCGCAGAGGCCCATGTTCGTCCAAACCTCCGCGGTGTGCACGCCCATCTGCAGGAGTCGGCGGTAGTACCGCAGTGCCAGCTCTGGCTGGTTTTTCTCGTAGAAGAGGTGAGCACCAATGCAGGCAATGGCTTCGATGTTGCTGCTGTCCAGGTGAAGAACTTGGTTGTACAGGTCATAGGCCGTGCCAGGCTCGTGCAGCTCATCCCGCAGCCGCGCGCAGCACAGCACGACGTGGTGATCCACCGGGTTTGACTGCAGCGCCGCCTCGTACAGCTCCAGCGCCGTTAACGGCTGATCCATCTTCAGGTACACCTTCCCCAACTCCATCACAACACTCGTGTTGTAGTTTGCGAAAGTTTTGCCCTGCTGATAAGGGCCGATGCCCTGCGACAGCGACGCGCGGCGATCCTTGTTGTTACTGCTGCTGTTGTTGACGTTCTGCGTACTGCCCGTCGTGCTCTTGTTCAACGGGCTCCACCCCACCGAGTCATTTGGCCCTTCGAAGAGAGCCGCCTTCAGGTATTTTTCCGCCTCGCGTAGCAGCCCCAGCTGGTAATTCGCCTTCGCCAGCCGTGCCTTCCACCACCAGTCGTTGGCGTTTGTGATGCCAATCTGCTCTTGGACTGCCCCGCCGTTGCTGCTGCTGCTGCCGGCGTTCGCAGAGGTCGGTGAGAAAGGCAAGGGTGGGGCGGGGGAGCTGTTCGGTCCGCCACTGCCCATGGGCAGCACCGGAGGAAGGCCCTTGCCGGGGCCCACCCCGCCGCTTCCACCAATGCCTCCCATCGGGAGCTTCGTTGGCAGCCCGGCCGCGGCACCCGCCGCCCCTCCTGGCGGCGGCAGCGGTGACCCACCGCCACTGCCCGCGCTCAGCGGCGAGCTTGGCAGCTGCAACGGAATCGGCTTGGCCGCTTTCAGCGCGGCGGTGCACAGCTCCAGCGCCATCTTCGGTTTGTGCTCCACGTAGAGCAGATAGTCGCACAGCAGCTTCGCCACCATCGGCTTTTCGCGTGCGTAGCGCTCCAGGGGAAGGGCGTTGACGTTGATGTGCGGCCCACCGGGCACCGCCTGCAGCGACGCCGTGCCGAGACGGATGAAGCGTCCGGTGACGGGGCGAACGGCCGTCCCGCCGGGTCCTGCGCGCACCGAGCCCGGGCGGTTCTGCAACGTACCGGGTCGCGCAAAACCGTAGCGGCTGCTGACTGGACGACCCGCACCGGCAGCCGAGCCGAGGCGGCCGGCGCGGCTCGCGGCGTTGTTGCTGCGGCTGGCCACGCCCGTCCCTTGCCGAGCGCTGCGCAGCGAAGTGTTGGGCCGGTGGGCGGTGCTCACGACGGCCTGCTCGCCCTCCATCAACACGTCATCCACGCCGTCGTCCTCGATCTCGGCGTCGTCGTACCAGCTCTGCTGCACCATCGCCTTTGTTTGGATGAACCACACGCTCTCGTCGAGGGCCTTGCCGCCGCGGACAGGAGAGGTGGGACTGCCTGGACTGGCAGCACCGTTGCTACTGTTGTTGTTGTTGTTGTTATTTACCGCAGAAGGTGGTAACGTCAGGTGACGGGTGGCGACTTGAATGCACTCATCCAGTTTGCGACGGCGGAGCAGGCTGAGGGCGTAGTAGGCGGGGTCCATGCCGCGTGGGAGCGCCGGTGCGGTGGCCGCGGCACCACCCGCTTTAAAAGGTTGGCTGGCCGTTGCGGTTGCTGACATGGCTTTACCTTGATGGTGCAAAAAAAAAAGAGAAAAAAAAGAAGAAAAAAGCGTAAAAGCACGAGTAGACAGAATTGTAAGTATATCCTATCCTATTTTTTTTTTAGAAGTAAGTTTTGGTTGACAAGAGTTACTGTAGTAACACAGCTGCACCTTCAAACAGTGAGGCAAGCGTGAGGCTAGCACTCTACGTAAAAGAAAAGAGGGAAAGAGCAGAGGTATGAAAACAAATGAATTGCACCTGCTTTGAGTAGTGAAAAAAGCGCACATCACCTTCTGCGCTAAAGCCTCCGCACACGTGAATACGTGCTCGTGATTCTGCGACCGGAAAAGTCCTAAATCAGCTCGCATGTTACATTACTTTTAAGAGAATGTCTAAGGCACGGGTACATATGCATGCTTTAATATTTTCCCAGGTGACTACGCGGAAGTGCGCATCTCTTCTCTGTCAGGTAAACACGCTGTGCACTGTGACCTTGATAGGATTGTGCGTCTCTTACAAGAAAGGGCAACCGGCATTTTGTTTCTTTTTAGATAAGGTTTAGAAAAGGTTTGCGAATCTATCCGATAATGCAGACCTAGAAAGTGCTGAAAACCAACGTTGGAGTTGAAAAGAACAAAAAAAGATTGAGGTTGAGCACAGAAGGGACTGAGCACAGTAACTAGCAAAAAGCGGTTTCGCAGCCACAGCAGTTGCGAAATGTAAAAAAAGAAGAGGGAGAGAAAAATAATTGGAACGCCGTTCGCAAGTAACAATGACGAATTCTTTCCCGCGCAGCAACGCAGAGCGATCTGAAAAATCACTCCAAGTTTGGGCATCAAAATACAGTAATTTTTATATTATATACACAGCATGGTAGAAACAGAAGAACACACTGATGCCCGCAAGAAAGAGAGCTGCGGGTACAATAACAACAAAACGAGTTGCTACCATGCGGTACACCCAAATGCGATCGTGTCTTCATTAACTATACAAAGAAGGTCACAGTAGCACGCAAACAACCGGCTTGTTTACAAAAAAAAAAAACCAAGAGAGAGTGAAAAGTGTACATCACCATGATGAAAAAGACGCAACAAAAAAAAAAGGAAAAAAAAAGAGACGCCTACATTAACTTCTTAATTTACGACCAGGCTAAGAAAAAAAAATAAAGGTGTTGTTAAGAAGCTTTTGTACAAAGATAGGAAGCAGACTAACAATCGTAAGAACACAAAAGGAAGCGAAAGAACAAGCAGGAAAAAAAACCCAAACATGACTTTTTTTTTTTAAATGGTTCAAAGCCTCAAATTTCTTCTGGCTCAAACATCTCCTTGATCTGACTACGACACACGGGGCACTGCGAGACGGACGGCGCGCACAGGCGGCACATCACCTTGTGCTTGCACGGCAGCAAAATCACCGTCGGGACGTGGTCCATGCAGACGATGCAGTTCTCCTGCTTCCCCTGAATTTCATCGCGAACGTGCTGCAGGTACTCAATCATGTCTCGCTCCAGCAGCCGCAGCCGCGACAGCTTGAAGCCCTTCGGGTCGACAGGGAAGAGCACACACTCCTGGGCAAGGTGGTTCATGATGTCCTGCCGCAGCCGCCGCTCCAGCTCTTCATCTTCGCTCTCCATACTGTGGTCCGCCGCGCCGCGGGTCATGAAGGGAATTGCCGCCGCCGACGCGGGCACATTGGCCGGGGCAGCCCCGGGTGAGCCAGAGCGGCGGTCCGTCGCCGCCCCTGCTCGGTGATTCGCGTTCCCCTGCCCCTCCAACGGCGTCATGCCGACATCCGTCATGTTCTGCGACGCCTGGCCGTCCTCGCGCGGGTTGCGGTTGTAGTCACGCGACATCATCGTCCCCTGCCGGACGTAGCGGTTTAAGTTTTGATTGCCGCCGTGGCCCCCATCGCTGCCGCCGGCCGAACTTGCGTTGTCGCGCGGCGCCGGTCCGGCCATGCCCGGTGGGTTCACCGGGGTGCCCATGGCAGGTCCGTCACTGCTCGCCGCGGAAGAGCGCATGTTGCCGTTCTGCGGCAGAGGGGGCATTAAACCGGAGGGTGAGCTCGCCGCCAGGCTCTGACGGATCTGCCGTGCCTGGGCACGTGCGGAGAGGGCCCGCTGCTGCTGCGGGCTGGGCTGACTCCCAGGCCGCTGCTGTTGCTGCTGCTGTTGTCCCCCATTGGCCCCTACCGCGTGCGACAAGTTGCTGTTCGACGCCTGGAGGTGGGAGCTGCTGCGGTGCCGACTCACCTCATAAGGGCGAATGCGAGCGGCGGTGTCTTCGAGATCCGCCACCGTCGGCACCCGCAGCGTCGGCTCCGCACGAATGAGCTCCAACCACTCGCGGAAGTCGTTCACACTCATCGAGCTGTTGCTCACACTGTTGAGCTGGTACTGCGTGCCGTTAATCTCCGCCAGCGTCGGCGGCAGCTCGAGGACGAGGTAGACCGTGGTGGTTTGACTCGTGTTGGTGGAGAAGCCGCTGTAGGGGTCGCCGTTTGTGGTGCCGCGGATGCGCGCGACGAGGTAGCCCTCGGTGCGCGTGGGCATCTCCAGCAGGACACGAACGAAGGCGCCAGCGAGAATTTCACCCGCGCGGGGGACATCGATGATGTGGATGGCCGTGTTGCGGTTCACCTGCGCTCGCTTGGCGGCCTCAAAAAGGCGATTATCCTCCTCGCACAACATCGACATTTCTTCGGTATATTTGACGCGGAAGACGAATGCGGGGATACGCAGGAAAAAATGGAAATGAAAGGTGTGAGCGACTTAACAAACAAATACGACCACAGATAAAAAAACAATAACTTGGGGAGTAAAACAAAACGACAAAGATCTCCTGTTTCCCCTTGGCTTATTAGAGAAGAGAAGGTGGAGTACCCAACAAGGCACTTGAGAAACGTGGTGAGGAGCAACACCGAAGACTAAAGCAAAGAAGTGAGAAGTGAAATAGAGCAATCGTCTTGCAGCAGCTGTGAAGTAGGAGACTCCGACTCCCAAAGATGTAAGGTCACAAGCCACAACGAGGAAAATCAAAAACAAATTCTACTTTGTTTTGAAAAGACGAAGAGCCTAATGAAACCCTCTTTTTTTTGTGTTGAAGCTTTCCCGTCTCGTCAATTCAATTCAGAAAAAAAAAAGATATATTATGTATCTGGCGAGGCAATCTAAGTCTGAAATGGAAGCTTGATTGCGTCTGTCTGTGTGAGGGTACAAGCGCTGCGCGTAGAGAAAAAG